>CABHPH010147682.1:10000-22490 GCA_902168325.1 Peromyscus nudipes | reverse complement strand
TTTTTACACACACTGTAAACCATTTAGAGGTTTATTTCATCTGAATCTATTTTATTGTGAATCTATTGCTTTAAACTGCAGTGATTAGTACTGAATGACCCTGCCCACCTCAGCTTTCCAACATGGTAGGGATAATTCACTGCCAGCTCTGGGAGCCATGCTGTCTGCTGAATCTGGGAGGCAGTGGGTCTGTGCTTCCATCCAGCAGTGTGTAGCCCAAAAACCTTTTCTTTCTTTTTTTTTTTTTTCTGTATTAACAAATCCACCACGCAGCAGCATAATGTATGGCTTGGAGACGCCTCATTTCCACCATGCTGCAGGCCAGCAACCCACCATAGAGTAGCTCAAGCCCTCAGGCTGCAACTGGCCTGAGAGACACAACTAGGAAGCTGTTTTTAGCACCATTTTAGAATCTTTTCTTAAAGCTTTCTCAGGTTTTAGGTGGAAATTCTTGCCCCATGTTTTGGCGCCATTTGTAAGAAAATTAAAAATGACTCACAACCCAGTTCCTAGCAGTGGGATTTTGTGTGCTAAGAAGGGGTGAGCTGGTCCTCACCTGTGTCACCTCTGGGACGTCTGTGCCTGTGTGGGAACGAGCACTATTTCTGTCACCACAGTGTTCAGACATCGTCCTCTGGGTCACCTGATGCCCATCTCTGTCACTGCTGCTCCATCAACCTCAGCCAGAGCAGCCTGTGCTCAAGTCTCATCTAAGCTGCCAACTCCAGACCCTCATCTACCTCCATCCACTCAGTCTGTGCAGACAGTCACAGGGACCTGCACTGCTTTGGTTTTGTATTACAAGGGCTTTAGAAGGTGCTTCACTTAACAAAGGAGTAAGATTACATACATAATGCTGTAATTTATTTGAAGGAGTGCTGTGGGATGTTCTGTATGGCAAATGTGTTGCTAATAAAACACTGATTGGCCAGTGGCTAGGCAGGAAGTATAGGCGGGACTAACAGAGAGAATAAAAGAGCAGGAAGGTGGAAGGAGACGCTGCCAGACGCTGCCAGACGCTGCCAGCCACCGCCAGCCACCGCCAGGACAAGCAGCATGTAAAGATGCCGGTAAGCCACGAGCCATGTGGCAAGGAACAGAATTATAGAAATGGATTAAATTAAGATAGAAAAAGTAGATAGCAAGAAGCCTGCCACGGCCATACAGTTTGAAAGCGATATAAGTCTCTGTGTTTACTTGGTTGGGTCTGAGCGGCTGTGGGACTGGCAGGTGAAAGAGATTTGTCCTGACCTTGGGCCAGGCAGGAAAACTCTAACTACAAAGGAGTCTAACTATTATTCCTCTGATGATGTTTTAAAAGTAGAATATTATAATCTAAGGGAAAGCATCCTTCTATGTAACCTGATAAATTAGAAACCAAAATCCCTGGGCTTGGAGATAAGGCTCATCAGTTAAGGGCACTTGCTGCTCTTGCAGAGAACCCAGGATTCAGTTCCCAGCTCCCAGATGGCCCCTAATAACCTTCTGTAATTCCGAGTTCCACAAGATCTGATGCCTTCTCCTGGCCTCCATGGGCATGTCTATGATGCACAGATATACATGCAGGCAATACACCCATACATAAAAAGTAAATAATTTAAAAAGTTAGCACTCATTTCCTAGCATTGCTCACACACACACACACACACACACACACACACTTCTCATCTCATGATATTGCCTTACTGTTGAACAATGAGTAACCCAATTTGATGAATGTAACTCACTTTTTTCCAATCACATTGAAACTCCCCCTCCCCAAAAAAATGGACCCAAAAAGCCTCTTTTATGACATAAATGTCCAGGTAAATGGCCAAAGTGTTTGGAGCAACTGACAGTACAACTCAAACGGTAAGAATATTCACATACATGCAGGGAAGGAAGCAGCATTGAAACATGAAAAGGGCAGCACACATGTTAGGAAGTAAGTGGTGTTTCATTGCAGCCAACAACACACGACCTTTCAGTGTTCAACAGAAACTAAATTCCTGAGAGTAAATAACAACACACTAACAGCAGAACTGACTGTAAGTCCTGGTTTACAGGGACAGGGATGTACGTCCATGGTAGAGTGATTGTCCTCTCATGGCTGAGGCCCCAGGATCAAACACTAACACAGCAGAATCATCAACATCATGAAATAATATAAATGAATAAGTGATGGCCCAGTGAGCTGGAAGAATCACATTTCTGTGTGACATTCATGTTAAAATAATAGAAAATCTTAAGGCATGACGATCCTTGTTACAGAGCAGGTTTAAGGAAAAGTGGAACCTCACTTCCTCCCAGTTCCCAGTCAGCTGACAGGGAAGAGCACTGTTCAGTCCAGTCACTATCTGTGTGTGAACTGCACTCTTTGAGTGGCTTCTGCCTTCACACTGGACTCCAATAAGGGGACAGCACTCTGCAATGGGTTCATCTCTCAGGCAGTGCATGCACAGGCTCCTCAGAGGGAATCAATGGCCCTGTTTCCTCATCCCATGATTTCAACTACAGATCAGCCCCCTTTTCTCCCCAGTCACCTCCACCCTTCCTACTTAAACTTTCTCCAAAGTCCATTCTTCCATATGACATGCTACAATTTTATCTGTTTATTCAGTCACCATCCATCCACCCCCATGAAAAGTTACAGCAGGACAGAAGCCTTTGACTCCCTTACTCATTCCTGGACTTGGAATTTGTAGGATGCACTGGTGAATTAAAGTAGACAGGTATGAGGAACTCCCAGGTGTGCTGAATTTCTTGTTGATTTCCCTGAATTAAATTTCCTACTGGGATTAGTCATTACAGTTCCTCTAAATAAAAACCAACAACTAAAAATGTTTTCCTAAGTAAAAAGTTAATCGTGTTTTATTGAATATTTCCATATGCCGAGTGAAGATGAAAAATACATGGAACAGAGTAGAAGATAAATGTGACCAGAAGTAGACTGACTCAGAAACAATTGTTCCCACTTGAGTTTTTCACAATACAATTAAAATAATTCATCAGATTACCTGAGACATAGTGACCTGTGGAAAACCCTGTAAATTTTTGAATGAACGACAGATAATCCACCCGAGCTGATTCCAGAAAGGGGTGACACACGTGATCTCCTCCAAGGCTGAGCTCCTCCCTGTCCTCTGTTCCCCCAAGAGTGGATCCAGTTCAGTTCTCATTTCTCTGTATAAGGAGGACTGGGCATACATGTTGGCTAATTTTTCTGTGACTTGGTGCTGTCTCCTAGAAAGTTCTGTATATTTGTCAGCTTTGGGATGAAAGTGGATAAAGACAAGAAACAGACAGTAATTTAACTGATTTTTCTGAGACACTTTTCATGAATAACATAAATTATGTGTCAGTTTTTCTTTGAGACAGTCTCATGTGCCCTAGACTGGCCTCAAAGTTGCTATGAAGCCAAGGGTTTCTCCGGGTCATCCTGTGTCTGTCTCAGGTGCTGCAATGACAGGCGTGCACTTCACACGCAGTTATGTGCTGCTAAGAACCAAACTCAAGGCTTTGTGTATGTGAGGCAAGCACTCTACCAGCTGACCTTCATCTTCAGCCCACCACAGTTTGAGCATAATAAAATTACTCCTGTGTAATTCCTTTACAGAATAGAAAAGTGTCCCTAACTGACCTGACTACTGGATACAGCAAACTGAATGGCCTTTTCCTATCCAAACCCCACGTCTTAACAAAGTCTTCCTTCCCTATAGATTTATACTTCTTAACATAAAAGTCTGGTCCTTGCTTTTTGACACATGAGAATGTGTATGCAAATGTATAAACTGCCAAGTACCTTGTTTTTAAAATGTCATAAACAAAGTCAGGCATGGTGACATAGCCCTGTAATACCTACACTTGTGAGGTTTGGTAGAAAGAGCACACATTCAAATCTAGCCTGGCTACATGAGCAAACTCTATCCAAAATAATAACAAGAATAATATGATAAATAATTACACTTACTTTTTAACAGAAATTTCCCTTGTGACAATATCATATAAATGTTCTTTTATAAATTAAATAAAAAAATACCCAGTACTAAGTAACAGCAATGGCTATTAGCTAATTTTAGGACAGTTAATTAGCATAAAAAGTTATATTCTAATGAGACTTATGGATGTGTTTTAATGAAATCAGTCGAAATCCTGTGACTCTAGAAGACTCACATACCTTCATGGCCATCTTCCTCTATGTCTAATATAGCAGAGAAACCTCCATTAATGATGTCCAGGAAGAAGTACTCATGGTTGTTGTGGGAATCATATTGGTAATCTACAAAGGTAGGCAAGAACACAAACCTGAGGACCCGCTTTCAGAGAGTGGGATGGGAAAGAGAGACAGAATCTAACAACTGCTGTTGGGGAATGTTATTTTAAGGTGTGTTACTTTTGTTTGTGTTGCATTTGTTTAACTCTGTGAAGCTGTGTTACTGTGCCTATCAAAAACACCTGATGGTTTAATAAAGAGCTGAACAGCCAATGGTGAGACAGGAGAGAGAAGTAGGTGGGGCTAGCAGGCAGAGAGTGTATATAGTGGGAAGAAAAAAATGAAAGGGGGAGAAGAGAGCTAGGAGCCAGAGAAGGAGGAGGACTCCAGGGGCCAGCCACCCAGCTACAAGGTCAACCAACAGAGTTTTACAGAAGTAAAAGATTTACAGAAGTAAGAGAACAGGAGAAGCCCAGAGGCAAAAGGTGGATGGGATAATTTAAATTAAGAAAAGCTGGCTAGATATTTAGCCAAGCTATGGCTTGGCATTCATAATTAAGAATAAGCCTCCCTTTGTGATTTATTTGGGAGCTGGGTGGCAGGCCTCCCAAAAGAACAAAAACAAAAAACAACAATTTGTGGCTGCATTCCTGTTGAGCCCCTGGCCTGGCTCCAAAGAGTAGCACCTAGCCCTAATCCTTCCTTTGTTTAACCAACACCTTTTGTCTCTCTTATACCTTTTGTTTCTCTCATCACCCTATGGGAATCTTGTCTGAGAGTCAAGGATCAGAAGTCTCCCAAGGATCAAAGGCCTATGCAAAACTTGATTCAGGAAACCAGGAAAATCGTGGTACCTGAGAAATCAAGTAATTTGCACTTGGCATTTTATCTCTAGGAGCTCCTTTCAGGTTGCTTTGAAGATACGGAAATTAACTGGCTGAACTGTAATTAGAGAGAAATAAAAATGCCCTAGGTTGGAGGGAAAGTGTTTCAGTCCTTCGAGGCTGCACCCCCCTGCAGCCATGAAAGACTAGATTCTTTCTTAAGATGCTTCTGAGTCTTCATTCCGCGGACCCGAGTGAACCCACACACCCATGTCTAGACACACAGCAACAATATGGCACCCAAAATGAAGCCTAGTCCAATTTTGAGAAACAGGGTTAATTATAAACAGGAATGAACCTCATTTGTTTTTACTATAAGACGGCTGTAAGGGATCAATATCTGCTCAGGACCCCCAAGATCAAGTTCTCAGCACAAAGGAGATTCATTTGCCCCAGAAAAGGGAAGGTAACAAGGGAGAGGAGAAAGGGGGCAAGAGAGAGGGCAAAAGGTTATTTGTCCCAGAGGGACAAAGGACTGTCTTTGGATAGAGAGGAGACAGGCATGGCTCATGGGCAAAAAGTGGCTTATAAAGGCAAAAGGGGAACCTCCTATTAGGATGAGGTGTTTAATTTTAATTGCACATGTTAATTAAGTGAGCCAAAGGGGGCTTTTGATTGCTAGACTTCAATATTTTGATAACTGGGCCTTGATAGTCAACTTCAGGAGGAAGAAGTGGCCAAATAAAGGACTAGACCTTGGTGGCTACCTTTAGGAATGTAGTCTAAAGGTTTTCTTGTCCTTTTTTAAATTGTTGCTGCCTTTTAAGCCACAGCTATCCAAATCAGCAACTGCAACTCCATCACTAGCAGCAGAGTTAGGCTCCAAGGGCCTTAGCCAGAGGGAATTCTGTTCCCTCCATCTCCAACTCTTACAAAGGTAGGAAGGGAACTTAACTAAACCTTTGTCCCTCTAAAGAACTCAAGATTCAAAGGTTGAGGTGGAATTCTGCTCTTCAGAGGCTGAATAGCAATTACCTCACCTCCTCATTGCTCTCATCTTCCAAAAAGCCTTCATGCTTCTCCTCGCCCGTCCTTATAAATCCTTTTTCACCTGGCTCCTCTCTACCACTTCCTGTCAGCTAGTTGCTGACTCAGCCTTCTGACCACAGGTAAATTTTATTTAATCAAACACATCTTTGCATCATTAAATAAACGTTCAAAAAAAAGTAACAACGCTTGAAATAATATTCTACAACAAATTTATTCCTCTTTTGTCCCTCCCCCACTAATTTGCCCTTTCCTATTATATATAAATACCCATAATTGTTCAGCAATCTCTGCTTCACTGCCTATTATATATGTGTGTATGTTGGTGCTATAATACATATACACATAACATACACAATACAGAGACATAGAGTAGACATAACCTAGACATAGACAAGACAACTAGACAGATACATAAACTAAACATAGGAATAGACTAGACACAGATATGGTCATAGACAAACCTAGACATGGACACAGAATAGACCGAGACTAGACATAGACATGACATGGGCATAGGCTAGACATAGACATGAATTAGACATAGGCTGGACATAGACATAGATATGTGAACTCTTCCTGTGAAAGACTCATTTGAATTTGCCTTAAATTTTTATTGGACTCCATAGACTCACAAATGTTCAGACATTTTTAAATGACAAAGATTAATAAAAAACAAAGAGTATTGTACAGCAAATATTAAAACCTATATTTGTAGTCACAGAGAATCTCCCATAACTGTATTCATATTTCTCTAAGTTGAAACTGACAGCATGAACCATTACAAAATATGTCATCATCCAATCTGACTCTAAACAAACCGGGTAGATGAAAAACATGAGTCCACAGAAGCCAGACTCAAGACACTCTATCCCCCAAGCATTGCCTAAACCTGAAATGCAAAATTACTATTGACTTAAGTAACATCTCCACAGCTCCTCAGAGTCAGATCACACTAGGGGAAAACTGAAAACCACCATGTGTTAAGTGAGCAAGAACAGGATGACACTGGGCTTTCCAAAGCTGTTCCAATGACAGATAAATGGACTTGAGGACAGCTTGTTAATTAAGAGAGTCACCACAGCTGGGAAACAGGACAAGCGGCTCAGGAAAAATACTGTAACCCAGGCATGACACAGGACAGCAGGAAGAAAAGAGACCTGAACAGCAAGCCTGGGCTGCACAACTAACAGAATCCTGTCACCAAATTAACCAAAGGTATTTAAAATGGAGAAACCCACACACCATAAGTCTGCATGAGGGTCAAGCAGTACTGTTCTCTTCCTAGATCCCAAGAATGAAGGAGCTCTCACAGCAAAAGCCAGCCATACCTGTGGATTTGAAGTACTCCAACGCCTTTTGTGCAGGCCCGTGATACATGACTCTTCCTGAGGCCACTAAGGTGAGGCTATCAAAAAAACTGAAGATGGAGTACTGAGCCTGATTAATGGAGAAGATGATTGTCCGTCCCCTCATAGATATCCTAAGTTTAAAGAGGGAAAAATCATAAGTCACTGGACATCGAAAACTTGAAATTCTCAAAAAAATATTTTATTCCTGAAGGTATATTCTTTGTTCCTATTTCAGCTTGAATTGTCCTTAAAAACACTTCATCTCACTTGCATTATGCACTTGATAGAGAAACCAAGCTCCAAGCTTTTATTAAAAAGATTAGGACTTCTAAAATGTGGGACAGCAGTAGTCTGGGGTCCACTCAAGTGTTATTATGTAGATCCCTGCACAGTTTTAGACACTGGATCAGAATATCTGGGAGTCAGTGTAAAGAATTCATATCATGAACAGGCAGTCCAGTGATCAGCAGGTTCACTCAAGTCTGAGAACCCATGACAGAGCAAACATTACAACTATGATCATATGCACAATTCCCTTCAATCACTTTCACTTTCAGTTTCTTCAGGAATTGGTTTTCATTGTTCTGATAATGTGATTCACATTACTAACCACTTGTTCTCCCTGCTAAACCCTTAAGCAAGAACCTCATCTCAAATTTCACAATATCAGCATAAGGCAATTCTAATACAATTCTCCCCTTTCTGTTGATAAGGCTTAAAAGATCAAGCAGCAGGCCAAGGGGTCATAGTTAGTGAGGGGCAAACCTGGGATTTGATTGTTGGTTTAATTCCAAGATAGGAAAAAATAAGCTGAACTACCATTTCAGGAAGTCATATCTTCTGTTAGGAGAACCAATAACTCAAAACACTTTTTAAAACTCTTTGAAAATATGTTTATAAAAGCTGGGTATGGTGGCATATCTGTCCTGAACTGACCAGCTCAGCTACCACCCAGGCACACATCCAGGGCTTTGAGTTTGCCCAACCCATCATCTACCCCGTCTGTGACCTGCTGTAGCACATGTAGGGACAGATCCTGCAGAACCATAGCTGTAGGATCTCCATGACTCAGGGTAGCAGCAGGACATCCCCGAGGAGTTTCAGTGAGGGACCTGCATTGATGGTGCACCAGAAACCAGAGGCCTTGAAGCTCACCAACAACTGGTTATACAAGTAAAGCTGTTTGGACAGAAGGGTCTACTCCATGACATGCTGAAGCTCCCAATGCCACTAATACAAATGAAGAGGTGATGAGGAGGAGGGAGAGACAGCGGAGTGAAGTGTTTGTTTTTCTTTTGTCCTGTTGTCTCTATTGTTTCTGTCTCTCTTTTGTATTGTTTTGTTTAATTTTTAATTAATATTTTATTTTCTTATTTTTCTTTCTTTTTTAGTTTTTCTTTATGGGGTGCTATGAGGGTGAACTGTGGATATGGGGGACAGACTGGGAGTTGGGTGGGATTGGGGTGCATGATGTGGAATTCCCAAAGAACCAATAAAGAATTACGTTTCTTTTCAAAGCTGGGTATGGAGGCAAATCTGTAATGTACCAATACTTGGGAGGATCAGGAGTTCAAGGCCCACCTAGGTTACATGAGACTCTGTTTCATTAAGACAAACAGAAAGGCTAGGCAGTGGTGGCACATGCCTTAAATCCAATACTTGGGAAGCAAAGGCAGGTAGATCTCTGTGAGTTTGAGGCCAGCCTGGTCTACAGAGTGCGTTCCAGGACAGGCAAGGATACACAGAGAAACCCTGTCTCGAAAAACTAAAAAAAAAAAAAAAAAAAGACAAACAGAACACAAGAAAGAGAGTGAGGGAGGAAAGGAGAGATAGAAAAAAAGAGAGTGAAAGAGCTGGGCACACCACCTTGAACTCCAGCAGGACAACTGGTTGGTGGAGATGAGATGGGGCAGACTAAAGGCATAACAGCCGACTGTTTTCCCAGAAAGACCATTCATAAATCACAGAGGAAAAGTTACAATTTCATATAATACAACCAGCAAGCACCAGCATGGTTAGGTGACCAAGATTCAAGCCAGGCAAGCAAGATGTCTCAATGGATAAAGGCGTTTGATCGATCCCAAGTCTCAAGACCTGACCACTTGGTGGAAGTAGAAAAGCAAGTCTCTTGAGTTTTCTTATGTGTGCTACACACACACACACACACACACACACACACACAAACACACACACACACAATAAATAAAATTTAAAAAATTAAAATGATTCTATCACTAGGATGCATTTCCAGGAGTGTTGGAGACCAAGGAGAACACAGCATATCAGGACCTGAGTCTGCTCCAGAACACTGGGAGAAACCACACTTAGGATGACCCCATGCAATGCACTAAGACTAGCCATGGCATGAGACACAGGGACAGAGAGAAGCATTCCATACTTCCAAAATGAGCAAGAACTTGATCTTAGAGTGTCCTGAAGCAGACAGGAGAGGGGACAGACAGGGAAGGTGGTGACACCTGAGGAGTCTACAGATTAGAAGGTGACAAGGCCCCAGGTGTTGACTTCCTCACTGGTAAGGTGCAATGGTGGATGATGTAGTTCTTGGGGGGACAGGCAGGAGTGTTTAGGGTGATGGACTGTGATGTCAGAACAAAACAAAGAACAAGGACAGACAGAAAGTGCAGTAAAGTTCAACAGCCAGGAGCCTAGGTCGTGGGAATGGAACAGTCCTTATATGGTTCTTGGGGTTATTCAGTCAGTATGAAACTCTTATTATATTTTAAAATGTAAAAACCTACCTCTTACACTTTTCCCTATAAATATTTCAGCCCCAGACTTCTTTCTTGAAAGAAGGAAATATCACTTCTTTTAGTTCATTCTTCCCCAGGTGAAGGACTTAGACCTTGGGAATCATTCCCTCAGCCATCACATCCAGAGCTAACCCCAGTGTAGATGTAACCAACCGCCTTATTAAATAATAAACACAAAGCCAATGTAAGGATGAAAGCCCAAAGAGGTCAGAGCTAAGAATCTTACCCGCTTTTCTGCCAGCTAGCTTCTCCCACCAAGAGATTTCTCCGAAAAAGGACTATTCTCTGTGTGTTCGTCTTTAAATAGGAGTTCTGTTCTGCCTTCTCATTGGTTGTAAACCCAACTACGTGACTGCCTCGTCACTGTCGTCTGTCACTGTCCAAGTCTTCTATAGTTGGTATTGAGATTAAGGGCGTGTGTCTCCAATGTTGGCTGTATCCTTGAACACACAGAGATCTACCTAGTTCTGCTTACCAAGTGCTGGGATTAAAGGCGTGGACCACCACCGCCCTGGCTTTCGCTATGATTTGCTAATAGCTCTGACCCCTAGGCAACTTTATTTATTAACATACAAACAAAATCACATTTCAGTACAAATAGAATACCACTATACCCCAGAGATAACCCTATTTATTCTATCTTCAAAGCACACCCAGAACATACTATTCCCTAGCTAAGAATCCGCATATCTCAGCCTCCTGCTGACATTTTTACATCCCCATGATGCAACTGCACAACCTTTTCCATGATGCATGCTTCGCTCTAAACTCAGAAGCCTTCCCAGATCCCCTGCCATGGAAACCTTAGGCCTTACAGTGGCCCAGGTGGTTCAGGCAATCTACACCCAACCCAAACAACCCCCTCACTCCAGTTGTGAATGTGGAGGGCTGAATTCTGTCCTTCCAAAGACTCATTTGTTGAAGTCCTCACATCTAAGATCTTAGAATGTGGTTATAATTGGAGAGTCTTTTAAAAGGTAATTAAGTTTAAATGAGAATACTAGTGTGTCAGGAGCCATTATCATGAGCTCTTGCAGGCCACAAGATTATGCAGTGAGATCTCAGCTGTTTTCTAGAACATCAACCTACTAGAAGCATAGATATTTTGATGGAGGATTAAATATTGGAATTATTGCCTTCCGAATGAATTGGCTGGTTTCTTATTGTAGATTTCTTGTGTGAAGCCATAGCTCCTTCCGTGGTATTACAACTTTGAGATTTCTTCCCACAGCTTAGCAGTGTATTGATCACTTATTGGGCACAATTTCTCCTATGCACTGGTACACTGGATGACTTTTCCAGTAATGTGTGAAAGTAAGTCATACAGTCAAACCTTTGTTCCATTTCCCAGTATAAACTTAGACGTCTGTTTTCCTTCAATTATCTTTGAGAGGCAGTTGGTCAATGTTAGTGTCCAGGAAAAAGATTCTCATTTGAGACATTCACAGATGTCCAAGGACATAGAATTATGACAATTTTGAATTTGTTGATTCACAGCCCTCACATAGATAGGGAACAAGAGTGCCCTGGACTCACCCTACCAGTAGATAGGAAAGTATTGTCTCAAACTAACTTCACACTAATCTTAAACAAGTTCTTAACTCCTTACACATACTTTCACATCCATTCATTGATTAGCTTATTTTCTAGTCACACTTAGGAATGTAGTAATACACACGAATTTCCCTCTTCCCATTGTAGACTTCTCTACTGATTTAAGATCTCTGTCCTTTTCATTTGGCCCCATTCATTTTAAGAGTTCACTGACGCTTTTACAAGTCACTCCCACTGTGAGTCATAAAGAAAGCCTGATAGCCACTCCCTGGTACATTCCCTATCTGCCTTTAAGACCCTGAAAGACCTTGTGACCTTGCTTTGGCCAGAGAATTGCTGATGGTATGTGTATATTAACTGGAAACTTTGGAGAACAAACGGAGAACAGAGAACAAGAAACATGCACAGAAAGAGCACAGTGTGAGCGGACTCATTCCTTCACCCTAAGATCATTAGATTTTTCCTCACTTGTTGAAGCTTCTTTTTTGGACCCTGAAAGAGGCCTTTAGGGCTGGTACCTATACGTCCTCATTACTAGTGTGTCCTAATGTAACTGGTGTCCATTTAAGATCAGGGCATAGACACATAAAGAGGAAGGAGACACCATCCACAGCTCAATGAGACAGGCCTCAGCAGACACATCAAACATGCTTTGCCTCAGAACAAATGCATTTTCCCTCCATACAGCGCTCTGTTCAGATCTTACCCACTCACACACAGCTCACTTGTCACATGCTTGAGGATTATAGG
>CABHPH010147682.1:0-7500 GCA_902168325.1 Peromyscus nudipes | reverse complement strand
CAACCCTGGAGGAAATAAATGCAGAATGAAACACCAGAGCCAGAGTCCTCAATCCCACGTCATATGTCAGTCCAGAAAACATTCTGAAACAACAAAGGGACAAGTCCTCGGGGGAAGAGACAATAAACAGAAGAAAGCATTTGTCAGATTCTCCATGAGTCAAGAGTTTAAGGCTGAGGAAGAGGAGGCTCACGTGAGGAAACTTGGAAATGGCCATGTGAGGAACACCTTTCCCTCCTGGATCACACTCCATTCCCAGGCTTAACCATTGCTAAGAAGGCTTCCCAGCTCAATCTTCACTTTACATCATGTAACCAGTCACTTACTCATGAATACAGAGAGCAGCCACCTGGACCACACACATTAGAGGAAACTGCTGACAGAGGGTCATATAACCCACACAGGAATCTCTCTCTGTCTCTGTCTCTCTGTCTCTCTCTCTCACATACCTTTTGACTCTGAGTCAAGATTTTTCTTCACATTACCTTGACATTTGACTCTTTATCCAGATGCAGAAGTTCAATGACCTCATCAATTCGTCTTTTTCTTTCATCTCTTGTTATAGTCATTGGAAGTCGAAGAGCTGCCGAGAACTCTATATTGTCTCTCACAGTCACTGTGTGCATCACCACATCATTCTTAAGGTTAAACGGAATTTTAAATTTAATTACAAACAGATATCAGTAAGACTAACACTGTAATAAATGTAACCTAGTCACACATACAGCATACCCAATGTAATGCTCTACTTTAAAATATTCTTTCAATTTTACTAATTTCAAGTAGAAAGCCTGACGAAGTCATTTGCACCCCCTTTCCATTGCCTTCCAAGTAGAGCACAGGGATTTTGGTGACTGCTACCTGTAATTACTTGCAGAAAACAGCTTCTAAGCAGTGAAGAAAGATGAAGGAAGGGCAAAATCAGACAACAGTAGTCTTTGTAGAATTAAATCACAGCTGCAGTTACTAATGCTGTACCACAGCTGTCAGACTCCAATACCTCCCCACCTTCCTATTTAATAATGCCAGCCTCAGGCTAATGAGTCACTAGGAAAAGCTGGTGTAGAGAAAGTTGGGACTATAAATGTGTCATATAATTAACTGGAAACACACAAATCTATAAGCTGAGCATCTAACCATACAGAGGCAGGGGAAATCTAAAATTATAAACCCACCAACACTTACTCGAGGTACATAACCAGAGGTACATTTGAAATTAGCAGGTCGAGGTTTCCCATTTATCAAAATATCTCCTGATAATCCACGTGGATCTTTCCTTGCAGCTAAGACATCTAGTAACCTACAAAGAGTGACATATATTGTATAATTTACTTTCTCCCTTCAATAAAAGCTATCACTGTTCCAGTCTGGGCTACCAAGTGAGTTCCAAGAAAGGCGCAAAGCTACACAGAGAAACTCTGTCTTGAAAAACAAAAATAAACAAACAAACCAAAAAAAGAAAAAAAAAGCTATCACCGTTTAGCTACTCAGAATAAAAATCCTGCATATAAAGTAAGCATAAAATTAAGTAGTAAACAAGTAAAAAGTTTAACTGAGATCACACACATACACACAAGCACACACACTCATTCCTATTCAGTATGTGCTCTAATACAGCCCAGAATTATGAATGCAAGACACGATCCACATGACTGCCCCTCCCTGCTATCTGACCTTGGGGGCTCAAACTGGTAATGTGCAGCTGTATTTTGAGAATTAGCCCTGCTGATGATTTCTTGTCCCCAGAAAACTTCTGCTTCATCTTCCCAATTTTAATACTATCTCCCCCACATTAGATAATAATATGACCCAACAACATATGCCAATCACTCTATCATTTCCTATCAGTAAAGTGGACCTAGTAAGGCTTTCTGGTTTTGATAGAAAATTAAAATGTACCCTCCTGCACATTATCCACAGCACATGGGACCAGACTAGACATACTTACAAAATACTTAAATAACTCCTATAGACATGATTTTTATAGCACAAAAACTGAATACAAAGGGCTTGCATGTGCTTTCCGTTATACTCACCAAGATCGGCTCCCATCTTCAGGTCCCATGATGGCATTGAGGCCAGGTTTCATGATCCCACTGTAAGCACAAAGTCATACTGGTTGATTTGTCTATTTAAAAGAAGTTATATTCATTTAGCATCTACAATGAGTATGTTGTTGAATTCGGTTGAAATTTGATACAGAATATAAGTATAAATTCATAAAATTAAAGTAATAATAGAAGCCTATTATTTATAAAAGATGTCAATTGCTAGTGGGGACAGAAAAATGCCACAGATATCACAAAAGCACTTTTGTTTATTATTTAAATGACTTGTCTTTTCTGAAACATGGTGCATCTAAGTTCAGTTTCCTTTAAGCAAGTAGCAGGTTCTCATGAAGACTCTGTTACACATACGGCTTTATGTGTCAAGTACACAACAGCTTCTTGCTCATGTTTGATGATCAATATCTTCATACAGCCCTGCTTGCTGCCTCATAAACCTCATCATGAGAAACTATTGATTCATGGGATATCAGTAGCAGTGTCATTACTATTAAAATAGGATCAAAGCATATTAAGTAGAAATCCAAAGACTAGAAAGAAGCTCTACAGAAGACAGGATCGCTGCCAAGTTTAACACTCAAAACAAACTAAAATAAAACATTTCCTTAATCAAAATAAAAAAGCTAAACACACACCCACAATGATTTCCCTCCTGGATAAAGAGATCAGAATACAATCAGTAGAGGACATTCTTCATTGATGTATAGGTACAGCACAAACACATGTCTCAAAAAGAAAACCTGATTGATTGATTGATTCAGAGTAGTGAATATCCAGATTGAAAAAGGCATATTCTTATAGAAAACTTAGCTACGTTCTCATTTCTTATTTCATATCCAGACAATGTGTCAATCCTTTGCCCTGCCCATTCCCCTCTTAGTAAGAAAATGATGGAAGTTCTGGTGGAGGAGCAGAAATGACCAGTGCCATAGAACAGAGACCATGGTTGGGGTGGGAGGAAGAGTCTATACAGACTGAGCAGGGAAATCTTGGTATGTGTGCTCTGTCCTCAGAATTTGGTCAGAAGCAAGCCTTCTCTATGTTATGGAACAATGTGTGGAATGTTGGTTTTAGCTCTTCTTAGCTCTTAATGCGTTTTGAGCAAATACACGCGGACCCGGACTTTCTGTTGTTGGGACTTCCTCATTGCTTCCTTCTCATCACTTGTAACTGACTCAGACAGCCTGTTAGAAACCCTCAGTTCAGTTATGAGAGTGCATGTGCGTACAGACACATATACAGTTCTTTATATATTCAAATTTCTAGGTATTAAATTTTCAATGTTCCCTCATCATAAGTTGATTTTAATAGTATATCTTTGGAATTATGTTTTCATCCCTAATTTTATTGAATTAAAATCATTTTTCAGGGTGTTTTGGTATGTAATATGTCTAAGGGATTGTCAAGCTTGTTTGTGTTTTCAAAGAACCAACTTTTGTGTCATTAATCCATGAAGTTGTTCTTTTAGTCTCCATCTCATTAATTTCACTGTGATCATGAGTCTATCTGCATATGACAAGCTGAGGCTGGAGGATGGTTCATTGGTTGAATCACTTGCTGTGTGAGGGGGAGGACCTAAGTTAAACATGCAGAATTCACATGACCTTGGGTGCAGTAGTGGGCACCCGTAACTCCATGCTCTATGGAGAGATGGAGACAGACAGGAGAATCCCAGGACTCTTGCAGGCTGCTAGCCTGGCACACCCAGCAGTGAACAGTGAGAGACTCTGTCTGCAACATGGTAGAAGGTGAAGACCAATGCTCAAGGTTGTCCTGTGGTGGCCTTGTGCCATGGGTGTGTCATAGTGTCCTCACATCTGCACATGTGAACACATAAGCATGCATACACTTATACACACATGTGAACAGATATAAGCACATACACTTATACACACACACACATATATATATATATATATATATACATGTACACACATACACTTAAACAGACACTAAACATATATACACTGAATACACACAAACACACACACAGAGATAATTGATAAAGAGAAAGTCTGTGTTGGTTGAAAAAGTTGTTCAAAGTTGTGGTCTCTTAAGTTCATGAACATACTTGATATTAGATAGTCTTTCTATCACACATGTTTTTTTACGAAATGGAAAGCCACTCTGCACTGTTTCTTGATAGCTGATGTTATGAAAACTCAACACAGCCACTCCCGTCAATATGTTCAGGTCACTGGTGTCCATTCCAGGAAGGTCATTGGGATTTCTTTTTGTCATTGGGATTGTAACAGGGTCATCATTGGAAGACATCTCCAGAGGTTCTTCCTTCCTGTAGAAGGAACAGCAATAGTGAGTTGATGGTCCACACACACAACATTATTACACAGCGCAGCACATTTCAGGATTGTTTTAAACTGTGCAGTTATAGGCAGATTCCTTCTTGATGTACAGTTCATATGACTGTGATTACCTAGGACCCAATGAGAAGCAGACAGAACTGAGAGCATAGACTCCCCTTAGACACCAAATTTCTAAGAAACAAATGAGCCCTAATGAGTAGAGTATAAATGAGATTCATAATTCATAAAGGAAGAAGGGGACAGATGAGGGGGCAGATTTGTCTTACTTGAAAAGCATATTATGATACAATATAAGTTCACATGTAGACTATATCACCACCATTACCACATGTCCTGTGTGTGCATGTGTATGTGTGTGTGTGTGTGTGTGTGTGTGTGTGTGTGTGTGTGTGTGTGTCTGATTATGAACTGCTTACAATGACATCATCATTGATGGAATGGGAATACTGAAATTCCAGCAAGACTTAGATTTTAAAATGATAATGATTAGGGACACCAAATCAGTAGCTAAGCAGCTTAAAATGTTCAAGGAAAAAGAATACTAATGAAATTCAAATGTCTCTTTTCACAAGTTATTAATGTCTGCTTTAAAGTAAGACCTTTAGTGAACACAGCTTGTCAAACAGTTTAAAATACCATCTTCAACACAGCTGGTTTTCCTTTCTCAGAGCTGACATCTTTGTGGTGAGCTCCTGCCTGTGAGGGAGCAGACACTCAGGCAAGCCTCCTCCAGGAGCAACCTTAAAGCAGACAGGTGGGAGGCAGCTGTGTGAAGAGCTCTGATGACACCAACCAGAGCAGCCAGGGCTGAGGGACAACAGCACTGAAGCCAACCCAGCCCCCTCCTGCCTTCCCTCCTGCCATGAGCACATAAACCCTCAAAAGTACAGGGCAACTCCAGGAAAGGCAAGAAAACAAAAACCTGCTAAACACTTCTGCCAGATGCCCTGTGACTCCTGGGAAAACTATTAGCAATCTGTCACCAGGCAAACCTGGATCCTCAGAACAATGGCATGCTCTAAACCCTGTGCCTTGAGATCCAGAGGGCTGAGGCTTTGGGAATTCAGACAAACCAAACTATGGGGCCAAGCCTCTGCCACATCAGTGTGCTCTACTCAGAAATTTCTGGAAGAATGTTAAATCTTTCCTATTCAAAAAAGTTATCCAAACTTTCAATTACAAATTTCTAGACATGTCAGTAAACATGATGAAATATTCCTAAAGTGAGACATAGAAAGAGGTTCACAAGTAATCCAGACTGTGATTAGCAATCATTAATAATATGTCAATTGATTGCTACATTCAAAGATAGAAAGAAAGGAATTACAGATTTCTTATCACAAGTCATAAAATCTATTTGAAAAACCATCATAATTAAGATTTCAGAAATGCACTTAGCAACCACCTAAACACTGATAGATTAAGAAGGAGAACTGGAAAAATACACAACTGATATTGAAATGGAAACCATTCTGGATGAGAATTATCATAGGAAAAAAGAAGCTCCATGTTGGAAAGACAGAGAGCTCCATGAGAGCATAAGAAGTCTGCAGGACTTGACAGCAGGGTCTGAAGTACCTGAACAAGATCACCTGTGAGGGGGAACACGCAGAAGACAACCAGTGTTGCTGGAGAGCTTCTCTCCAGCTCCCAAGTCCCGCCAGTCTCCAGCTCCCAAGTCCCGCCAGTCTCTGAGCCCACTTATAAAATAAACACACAGACACTTACATTATTTAAACTGCTTGGCCATTAGCTCAGGCCTATCATTGTCTAGCTCTTATTCTTATATTTAGCCCATTTCTATTAATCTCTACTTTGCCACGTGGCTTGTGGCTTACCGGTACTTTACATCTTTCTTCTCCTCTCGGCGGCTCCAGCCAGTCTCCCCTTTCACCTTCCTGTTTCCTCTCTTCTCTTCTCTGTTAGTCCCGCCTATACTTCCTGTCTGGCTACCGGCCAATCAGTGCTTTATTGATACAGAGTGATATCCACAGCACAACCAGAACATAGAGAATCACTGGCCTGGGCCTGAGAGTACAGGTCAGTGCATGTTCAGCATGTGTGAGGCCAGGGCAGCAACTCCAAGGTCAAACCGGCTGCCCTGGTGACAACAGACTGTCAGGAGGAACCCATTAATAATATGTCAATTGATTGCTACATTCAAAGATAGAAAGAAAGGAATTACAGATTTCTTATCATAAGTCACAAAATCTATTTTAAAAACCATCATAATCATGAGCCTTAAATCCAGCTCGGGTATTCTACCTGACACTGTCTCCTCCTGCATGGCAGAGCAGTACTGGGATAAACTCATTGAATCAATCACTGTCATGGGGATGCCATGTGAAAAACATACATGGATACACTTATGTCCTCCACATGTCAGAATTATTGAAGAACAATGCATTCACAAGCTGCATCAACTTTCCTGCCTTTCATTTCACAGGCACTTTTGTTTTTTCTGAGGCTTCTGCTTTTGGCAAGTGTGAACTGGTTCCTTCCAATCCTAGTGACCAATATTGCCTCTCAGATCACAGACTGCATTGAACACAGTGATACACAGTATCAAGAAAGGTTACAGTTGGTTTAAAGCAGAGTTGTGGAAGGAAAAAACAGAGTTGATACACGTGCAGCAGAGAGAGCTTTTCTGGAACAGGGTGGCCAATAAATACTCAGTTGGTTCAAGGCACAGTGTCAGTTCAAGATACAGAGATGGTTCAAGGACAGATTGCTCCAAAGCACAGAGCTGACTCCAGGCATCAGGGGTCTGAACAAACAGGAGCTCAAGTGAGCCGCTTCAGTTAGGGCTGATAATGGTGAGCAAAAGTCCTGGGGTCAGAGTTGAGAGTCTCTTGCCTTGTGTCTAGTGATGTACACATCACGTGGCCTGATGATGGCTCAGTGCGTGTGATCCAAGTGAGGGCATGACAGCACTCATTGCTCTGGTGTTCTGGACAAGCACACAAGCTTGGTTTCTTAGGCAAGGTCTTCAAATATCATGGGTCTAGATGTTTCCAGCTTGATATGCTTATATGTAGGAATAATTCATTTGTATTGATAAGTTATTTATCAATCTATGTATTACTGTCTGTGCTGAACATTTGCACATA
>CABHPH010147680.1:34745-57060 GCA_902168325.1 Peromyscus nudipes | reverse complement strand
GTGATTTTTTTTTTAATGAAAAATAAAATGACAAAAACAAAACAAAAGGCCACAGATAGTGTACTATTCATCATTTTGATTGTGTGAAGAGTCTGTAAACCACTCAGCTCAACAGTATTTCTCTGGAAGTGATCTTCCTGACTCTTCAAAGTGTAGTTAGGCGTTAGTGGCCTAAGCCTACATTCTGCTCCATCTGTATCGGGAATGTTCTAAGAACTACTCTTTACTTAGAAAGCTGTTTTTCCCTGTGTGGAGCCAACTTTTTCTTCCCCAGGAACTTCTGTTGATAGCTTTTGATTTGTAAGGTGGAAACTTGGTAATACTTATCTCAACCAGATTATTCATCTGCACAGTTAAGATCTGCAACTGATGTATAGAGGAAAGATTCTCAAATTCGTCATTCTCAACTCTTGAGTTAAAGCTTAGGCTAAAAATTAGTAATATCTTGGCTTACAGTCACATTTTCTTGGGAAGGATTTTGATTTTGTGAAACATTTGTGAATTAGGGAATAGATGCTATTATTTTATAGATAAATGATTTGTATGTTGCTAGTTACAAATAAAGCTGGTTTTAAACCACAGGCTTCCTGGGTTTATGTTTTATTTAGTTGTCTGTTAAATGTATAAAATCATTGCTTGTTCAATGACACAGCTAGCTTTTTAAATGGAAGCTAGGGATGGTGGTAGAGCAGGTCTTACCCCAGTACTAGGAAGGCTAAGACAGGAGGATTGCAAGTTTCCCATCACAGTAAGACCCTGTTTCAACCAAAAATGGGACAAAATAAAAAGTTATTGGTGTTTTCAAAATAATAGAAGGCTGAATGTTGTGTGATATTTTGTGTTCTGACAAATAAAGCTCCTTTAATCCCAGCGCTTGGGAGGAGGAAGCGGGAGTAGGAAGCAGGAAAATCAGGAGTTCAAGGCCATCCTGGGCTACACAAGATTGAACCAGTCTAAACAGAGAAACAGAGCTGGTGGCTCACACCTTTGATCCCAGCATTTGGGAGGCTCATGCCTTTAATCCCAAGCACTAGGGAGGTAGAAACAGGAGTATAAGGCGGGTGGAGACAGAATCTTGGCACCCATTTGGTCTAAGGATTCATAAAGGTAAGAAGTTTCTGGTAGCGACACAGAGAGGTGGCTCTGAGGACAGGCGCCCGCCTGGGGCCGCCGAGGTGGCGAGTTCGATTCCCGCCCGTCCGAATGAGTGACGTCATCGTCATTCATGGGGGGGGGGAAGCCGGGCGTTGGTGGCGCACGCCTTTAATCCCAGCACTCGGGAGGCAGAGCCAGGCGGATCTCTGTGAGTTCGAGGCCAGCCTGGGCTACCAAGTGAGCTCCAGGAAAGGAGCAAAGCTACACAGAGAAACCCTGTCTCGAAAAAACCAAAAAAAAAGTTTCTGGTGTCTGGCTGCTCTGCTCTGTTTAGTTACCTTCTATCTCATCTGGTTGGACAGCTTTTTTTTTCCTATTTTGGACTTAAGTTGTATTTGAGACGATGTATGATAAGAGCTTTTGGGTCATTCACTAGGGAATTACATATGTTTATCTTTCCACAATTTCAAGAGTATAATGACACCTACTTCTGGGTAAGAACAGTTGTAACAATGCTAAGCACACCTCTACAAAAAAAGAGTTAGCATTTTCTACAGGACACACAGCTCAAATATTTGAGTAAAATGCATCATGATGTTATTCATAAAACACATAAAGGAATAAAACCTTTAATTTCTGACAAATGAAAAAATGATACGCAACCTCAGAACAAAGACAAACCTGACATCTGAAATTCTGATTTAGTTATCAAATATAAATGACTTGAAGAATTCAAATGGCTAATTCAGATGAGCTAATATATATGAAGGCTTTGACGTGTAAGCACTTTATAAATGTAAGAGATAGGATTATTGTCCAAGAAGGCCATGTATGTATTAGATCTTAAAGCAGAATACATGATTCAGGTGTTTCATATTGCTGAGGTTGTGACTGCATATTGTCACTTTGTGTTACTTAAATAGTAAAGGTTTCCATAATAATCAGGAAAACAAGTCATTGGAAAAGGACACTTAACCAAAATTTGTCTGTTTAAAATAACAGTAAAAAACTATAATTTGATATTTATTGCTCATTAAACCAGGAGCCAGTGGTTTGCCTACTGTCGTTCTTATTGAGACTGGTTCTCTCCATGTAGCCCTGGCTGTCTGAAACTCACTGTGTAACCAGCTGCTCTGGAACTCCCAGAGCTCTGCCCTCCTCTCCAGAGTACTGGGATATATAAAGGCGTGTACCACCACACCCAGCTACTACCAGTTTGTGTTGAGATGAATGAAGAAAACGAAAATGATTTGTAAAATTTTAATTGTTTAAATTAGTTTTTAAATTTTCAATGTCTAGTTTTTCTCTTCTCTAAAAAGGTTAAAGAAAATTGACTAATTTTTCAAATTCTGAAGTCTGATAACAAACAGACCTGTGTTTTGAATTTGAATTCCTAGGATTTCTTGCAAAGTGATGGTATTTTATCTTTGTCCTCAAATCAAATTTCTTTTCCAGTGATAGCGTGAACTTGCATACTCAAGGCTCAGGGTTGGATCCTCAACACCACCAAGAAAAGAAAGGACAAAGAAAAAACATTTAAAATCTACTTCCTATATCTGTTCAAAAATTCAGTCTCTCTTTATCTTTGCAACTTAAAAAAATTTATTGCATTTATTTGTGTTGTATATAGAGTGTCTGTGTGTGTGTGTGTGTGTGTGTGTGTGTGTGTGTGTGTGTTGTGGTAAGCACATGGGGGTCATAATGCAGCTTTGGGGAATTGGTTTTCTCCTTCTACCGTGGGGGTCTGGAGGATCAAACAGCCATCAGGGTTGGTAGCAAATGCTTTACCCTTAAACCATGTGTCCAGCCCACTGCAACTGCTTTTAAAAGACTGTTAGGACACGTTGCACACCTATTATTTCAGGTAGGAAAGGCACTATTGTACTCATTCTCTCCATGTCCGGGATATATTTTCTCCTACTCTGAAGTAACCACTCTCCAAGGTAATTTTAGGTAGAAACACCATCTCTTAATCAAGGATGTTCTTTTGGCCACAAGTGTGTGTTAATTCTGGAGAAAACAAATAGGATGGCTATCACAGCCTGATTTAGGGTTTCAATTGCTTTGAAAAACAAGACAGAGCCATGCTTTCTCTCCTGTTGGAAAAGCATTAGGATCCAGGTGTGCTTGTATGTGCAGGAATTCTGTAGAAGTTTAAATAAGAAATTTCTTACCAGGTATGGTGGCATTTAATCCCAGCACTCAGAAGGCAGAGGCAGTCAGATGTCTGTGAATTTGAAGCCAACCTGGTCTATATTACAAGTTCCAGGGCAGCTGAGGCTACATAGAGACAACCTGTCTCTAAAAAAAGGAAAGAAAGAAGCTTCTCATATAAAAGTCTATTGTTTTTTGGAAACTAATCTACAAAGTCATCCAAAAGATTTTCGGTTTTCCTTCTCAATCCTTAGGTTGGTAAGTGGTTCTACATGGCTCAAGAATGTTCACATCCTCGCCATCAGGAAGAAAGGGAATGGAATAGGAATGCATAAATTGTTCCAATAAGACATGTACATATTACTTTTGGTCACATAACATTGGCCATATCTAAATGGCATGGTTATCCATAGCTGTAAGGAAGCCTGGGAGAGGTAGTCTTTATTCTCTGATTTAAGACCAGAATAATGAGAAGTTCAGCTGGGAAACAGTCTCTCCTAGAAGTGGCTTCACAAACAAGATCTGAACAATGGCAGTGTCAGTGGATATGCAAACATAGAAAGGGGTAAAAGAAATCTCATGGGGTCACACTCTTAGATAAGGAACTACAGGCAACTGATGACTGCTGAGAGGGAGAGTTAGCCTTTCCCAGGAATTAACCCCCCAATTTGTTGTTCAATATGAAGTGGTCAGCCCTGAAACCATATACACACCAACAGATTTAGCAGGTTTTATTTATGTATTTGTGTGTGTGTGTGTGTGTGTGTGTTACAATAAATAATTAGGGAAGAAGAAGTTTCTTCAGTTTGAGAGTAGGTGGCATGGAAGGAATTGGAGGGAGGAAAGGGAAGAGAGAAAGGGATATAATTAAATTTTAATTAAAATGTATAAAACTTTTATTTTGTATATGAATATTGTGCCTGTATGTATATATGTGCACCATGTTTGCATTTCAAGCCCTTGCAGGCCAGAAGAGGTGTTGGGTCTTCTGGAACTGGAGCTACAGGTGTTTGTGAGCTGCCATGTGGGTGCTGGGAACCAAACCCAGGTCCTCTGCAAGAGCAGCAAGGACTCTTAATCACTGAGCCATCTCTCCAGCCCCTCCTTGAAAATTTTAAGTATGGACTTGACACTGATTTTATTAGCGATCCCTCTCCTGAATGTATTGACAGTGTATAAATTAATAGTTTTGATTAAAGGGATGTTGACTGTTGTAGCTGAAGTTTTCCTCGTCCCACCCAGCTCCCATAGTCCCTCAGTCCCACAGCCACTCAGACCCAAATGAACACACAGAGGCTTAACATTAGTTAAAACTGCTCAGCCATTAGCTCAGGCTAACTACTGACTAGCTCTTACACTTAAACTCAGCCCATTTCTGTTAATCTATATGCCACCACGTTTTCTGTAGCTTTACCTGTGTGTCATTACATACTGCTCCCTGGACGGCAGGCTGGCGTCTCCTCCTCAGTTCTGTTTTTCCTTCCCAGAAGTCTCCTTGTCTGCTTATTCTGCCTATACTTCCTGCCTGGCTACTGGCCAATCAGCGTTTTATTTATCAACCAATCAGAGCAACACATTCACAGCATTCAGAGCACCCCACAGCAGACTGTGGTGCTTTGAATGATAAATATCTCCTATTTGAGATAATCTCAGGTATTTGAACACTTGGAATACTTGGTTTCTAGTTGGTGGTGCTGTTTGGGTAGGTTTAGAAGGTGTGGCCTTGCTGGAGGAAGTATGTCATTGGGGGTTGGAGGGGTGGGCTTTGAGAGTTCATAACCTCATCCTGCTCAGTTTTCTCTCTCTGCTTCATACTTGCCACTGAAGACGTGAAGTCAGCCTGATGCTCTAGCCACCATGCCTGCCTGCTGCCATGCTTCCCAGCCATGATGGACCCTTATCCCTCTGGAACCATCAGCCCAAAAATAAACTCTTCCTCCTCTAAGTTGCTTCTGGTCATGGTGTTGTATCACAGCACCAGAAGAGTAACTAAAATTCTGTTATTGACCAGACAGTGACATGATGTCCCCCTCAGCAGAGGCAGTAGTTGTGGGTTTAATGAGACAGGAGCAGATCTGTGAGCTGATATTAACCTGAACTTCTAATTGTGTATTTTGAAATGAGGTATTATGAGAAAGGAAGGACCAAGTTTCTTGCATGAATGTTGTTATTAAGACATAGGCCAGCATTCTGTACCAAAGAACCCTTAAAATAGGAAAGAAACCCTTCTCTCTGCATTCAGGCCAGAACGAACCGTAAGGGATTAGCAGAGTGGTTGTCCCGGCGAGATTGTTCGTGAGCCCAGGTTTTGCATTTTCATTGGCAAAGCACCTTCTCTGGAATTGTATCTCTGTTTCAGTCTAGAGAAAAGAGAGAGAAGGAAATACACATTTTTTACCCGTTTAAGAGGACTGTTACGATGCTGAAGATATAACCCATTTGCAGTTATGCAGGAAACCCTGGGTTTGATCCACTACCTTAAACAAAGCATGGTAGTGCATGCCTGTAATCCCAGCACTCAGGAGGTAGAGGTAAGAGGATCAGAAGTGTAAGGTCGTCCTTAGCTACATAGTGAGTTCAAGACCAGCTTGGGATGCATCCCAGTGGAAAACTTAATAGGCACAGCCATATCTGAATGGAATGGCGGAAGTCACAAAGCCAGCACAGCTGTTTGACAAAGATCCAGCAGAGCTGAGCCACATGATGGCTGCCATGTCACCTTTGGTTTTCATCTCCACCTGTTACATAGTTGGGGTACTTTTAATATTTGTACAATTTGAGGATGTTGGATTGATGGAAAATTCTTTATGAATCATGTATGCCTTCTCCCAGGAATGCTGCTTCTAAGCTTACCCAGGAAAATCCTGAACATACTTTTTCCCCACACACACTTTGAGGGAGATATCCTTATCTACTTGAAGGTCTTCCTTACGCCTTGGAGGTTGTGACACATAAGGAAGAAGCCAGAGGTCTCTTCATGAGGCTATGAGACATTCTTGAAACATCTGTCCCTCTACTTACACAGGAACAAGATATTCAAAACAAAGTTTATTTAAAAAGGTCAACATGATCAGGTGGGCTAGAGGAGTTGGCCACAGTTCAGATTACAAGCCTCTTCCCACTGTACACTCAGACAATTACGTGGCATACAACCCTGCCCCACATAGAAACATATTGATGAGCAAAGTACAGAGTGGAAAGATGATAAAAGTATGAGGTGTCAGGACCTCCCTCTGTTAGAAGTTAGCTCATGTGGAGCCACTATAATGTCATATGACCAAGGAACAACAGAATGCCAAGCTTAGACATATAGACAAATTCTATAAGGATATAAATGTGAATATTGATTATATTATGCCAGAATTTGAATAATAACTACAGCAGTTTTAGCCTGAGAATTTTTCCTGGGCACTCTGACCACTAGGAGTTAGTAATACATTGCTTGAGATATGGCAAAATGCCCAGGGTGGTTGAAGGTTTTGTTTTGGCCTAGTATCCTTGAAGCAACCAAAACAACCAGCCTGAGCACAGGCTGTCATATGCCTCTAGATTCTCAAAAATTGGGTTATGGTTTTATGAGTAAGAATGATAACTCTGTTTATTAATGATGTCAAAACTTGAGGGGAAATGATTGGAAATGATAACTCTGTTCTGTCATAGTTTATTAATGATGACTAAAAGATGAGCAAAAGGAAGTGAAACACATGTCCAAAAACAAAAATGCTATGATCTATGTTTTGGAACATCATGAATGTATCCCTGCTAACTAAATTCTGTATAAATAAAGAAACACTCTGGCTGCTAGTCAGTCAGGCTGCAAGATTCTCCCTACCACCATGGCCTGACTCACTTCTCCCGCTGACTCCTTACACCCTCTGCAGGACCCATCCACCGCCGGGGGATGGCTCCTGGCACTTAATCATATCACTGTGTTTGTTACGGGCATGTTGTATGCTTCATGCCTCCACATCTGAGACACGCTTCCTCTGACTCCAAAGTAACGTCTCTCCAGTGGAGTTTTAACTCTTTGGAACTTCCATACCTTAATCAGGAATAGTCTTTTGGACGCAGGCTAGTAACTGGGAAATTTTGTCATTAGATGAGTAACTGTGTGCCTACCTGGGGGACTCTAGTTCTAAATAGAAGGTAAACATATTTTGATATAAATATTTTCTTGTATAGCAGTACAGGCAATTTACACTACAATGCAGGCATTATTATTGTGACGATCATTTCAAATTTCCCTGTGATCCCTCGCAATCAACTCACAGCCCTAAATTCAACTCCGTACTACACCAATAATACTTTAACAAACTAGCGCACCCCTGTACCTTTGTCTACCTTTATCACATACAGGCACATGTGTATGCTGGTGAACACTCTTCATTATTAAGTCTATCTTTTATTATTACTCATTACTAAGTATTCTAGAAATAGCAGAAATCAAGCCCTGTGAGTGCCAGAGTCCCCTCCCTAAATCCTTACAGTTTCCCAATTCCTCAATTTTGCCTCTGGACAGCTACTAGCTTAGCCATATCCCCAAGGTCTACTATTGCTAGAAGGAAGAAGGAGCCTATAGACTGGGCACTGAGCAGTATCTTTTGGCCCAGCTGACTAAGTGGATAGTGCTGCCCCTCGGTGAGTTTGGGAATATGGGCGTCAGACCAGATTTGGGGAAATCACTAGATGCACATGGTGTCTCAACTCACATTCCTTTTGCCCACAGCCGCTGCACCAGGCCTGACCCTACCATCCTCAGAAGCAACTTTCAAAAGATTCTTTAGAGGAAGCTACACTCTCTTAAGAAATGGTCCTACAAAAAAAAAAAAAAAAAGGAAGTTACTGCTTCCGGGTAGTGCTTAAGCAATGGAGGATAAGAATTGCAGACAAACCTCCTGGTTTAAGAAGGTGACAATTGTCAGGTGGTGGTGGCACACGCCTTTATTCCCAGCACTCAGGAGGCAGAGCCAGGCAGATCTCTGTGAGTTCGAGGCCAGCCTGGTCTACAGAGTGAGATCCAGGACAGGCACCAAAACTACACAGAGAAACCCTGTCTCAGAAAAAAAAAAAAATCTGAGATCCTCAAAGAACAAAGCTTCCCTTCCCTGTCTCACTTTCGGGGAGTAGCACCACAAGGAATTTAGCTCGGTAAGCCGAACATCATTTTGGTGGTATTTTGTAAAGTTCTGATTTGGACAAGTGCTCGTAAGAGGGAATTAGAACAAGTGAGATGACATTCGCCTTAGCCACATGCCAAACACAGGTTACCCCAGCTCCTAACGCACAGGCCTCACGGCCTCTCTTAGGTCTGAATAATGAAAAAGAACTCATGTTCTTGTGTTATATTTTCAAAATCTTTACTAGTATTATTACAAAAAATTGTTTCTGTAAGTAATTGCTATTGAGCTGCTAGTACAAATCTCCAATTTTTAGGAAAAATTAGCAGACGGAAAAAATGAATTTCAAAGCACCATGACAGCCAGTCAAATGACTCAGTAGGTAAAAGCAGTGCATGTAGGCCCAACATGAATATTCCGTCCTTGAAATCCGGGAGGGAAGGAAAGAACTGACTCCTGAAAGTGCCCACTGTCCCTCACATGATAGGAATAGTAATAATAAACACCATGATGGAGCAATCAGCTAACTTCATAGTTGTTGACAGCCACAATTTCAAAAATACTTTGTTGCCACATGTTGAGATATGAGGATGTGGAATGGGTAGTAGTAGTTGAGGGCATTCCTAAGTTATGTATTTTTCTAAATGACAGAAAATGTATATTTCAGATAAGCAGCTGGGCTACATTTAGATGAGCCTAATTTTGTTTTGTTTTGTTTTTCGAGACAGGGCTTCTCTGTGTAGTTTTGGTGCCTGTCCTGGATCTCGCTCTGTAGACCAGGCTGGCCTCGAACTCACAGAGATCGGCCTGAGATGAGCCTAATTTTGTTGGCAACGTTTAACTCATCCTCATCAGTAAGGTAGTCAAATTCTCTTGTTTGGGCCTGATCATGATGTTGACTTTGGTCACATCAATGTCATGGTTTGACAGCCTGTTTGGCCTGGTGCTCATGAGCCTTGACAGCAACAATAAATACAACTTGTTGTCTTCTGTCTTCCTCATGTTGACTCAGTGATCGGGGTGAACTTGCTGACAGTAGTCATGCTTGTTTTTTTGTGGGGGTGCTCCTGTGGGACATGGGTGACATGAATATCTGTGTGTGTGCGCTCGCCTGTGGACACCTTTCAACACAACTGTCTTGGATTTTAAAGCCTTCATTTTTGCTTTGACTCTGGGAGGGGCTGGGCCTCCTTTGCTTGCAGTACTATTTTGGTGTAAAGGCCTAAGTTGTATTTATTGGCATTATTTTAAAATGCTCTCTTTTTTTAATTAGAGTCTCCCTATGTAGCCTTGGCTGACCTAGAACTCTATGTAAACCAAGCTAGCCTCAAACTCAGAGAGATCCACCTGCCTCTGCATCCCAGGTGCTGGGATTAAAGGTGTGCTCTGTCATACCTTGCTGATTTTTTTTTAGAGATTTTTTTTAAATGTGTGGGCAAGGGAGCACATATGTGGGTTTATGTATATCTGTGCATGCAGGAACCCTCAGATGTCTGAAGAGAAGAAGGTGTCAGAGTTCCTGGAACAGAAAGTGACAGGCAGCTGTGAGTCACCATGTGGGTGCTAGGAACCGAACCCAGGTTGTCTGCAAGAGCAGCAAGCCGAAAGGTGATATTCTTGAATACTAAGTCCTAGCAATAAGCAATTAGAATAAAGACAGTCTGCTAAGGTGTTGGTGAGATCACCAACACTCACAGTAAAACACTAGTATTTTAATTACTTGATAGTTACTACTGTGGGGTAGTGAGGGGATTTGGAACCAGGTGAGACCTTTGAAGAGTTCTTTAAGCTCTGCCTTTGTGAGTAGATTAATCGGTTCCTATGCCTAGAAGGTTGATCAGCTAATGGGTGATTTGCAGAGTGGGTCTGTTACCAAAGCCGGCTGTTACCGGCTATCTTTCACGTGTGCCTCTCTCACCTCATGATACCATGACTGGGATAGACTCTGGGGACTTTCCAAGTTGGACAAATGCATTTTGCATTATGATATTGTTACAAGCTTATGGGGGCCGGGGAGTGGAATGTGGTGCCTTTGAAGTACCTTTGAAGGCAGGGTGTATGACACACGACTGTGTGTACTGAATTAAGAGACCATCTCTGCTTAACCAGCAACAAGACACATTGCTTTCTTCTAGGTCGGGCTTCTGTTGCATGCTGAAATGATTTATCTTTTTCTTTTTGTTTATTATCTGTCTCCTCTGCTGCAACATGCTTCATCAGGGGAGGGACTACCCTTTGTCTTTTTCACCAGGCCTTAGATCAGCAGTTCTCAACCTGTGGGTCAAGACACCCCTGCACAGGGATCGCCTAAGACCATCTGAAAACACATATTTACATCACGGTTCATAACAGTAGCAAGATTACAGTTATGAAGTAGCAAGGAAAATAATTTTATGGTTGGGGGGTCACCACAACATGAGGAACTGCATTAAAGGGTCGCAGCATTAGGAAGGTTGAGAAGCACTGGGCCCTAGATGGTGCCAAGCACAAAGAGTCAGGGCTCATAAAAGAGGAAAAGAATGTGTGGTGCTTGTCTGGATTTATAGGACAAATAACCTGCATTTAAAGCTCATGTCACTCACTGAGTTCTCCAGAGCTGAAGGAAAATAATTATACATTTTTTTCCTGGTTTGGGTTGTCATAGAAACCCACCAGCCTCTAGAGCTACAAGTTAATTCTGATGTACTCATTCTCCCAAAGACCAAACAGTGCTTTCAATTCTGAAATAACGAGGCCATTATAAATCACATGTCTCGCACCATGGGGGGACACCGAGAGGTTATTTTTTATGAAAATGGCAGAGAGTTAGGCTGAAACTCTCGGCATGAGCCGCACAGCTGCACTCCTACATTCTCGAGTGTGTTCTCACAAGCGCTCCGCGCTCTCCAGCCTTTCCACAGGCAGCCACGGTTTCTGTGGCTTTACTGTCCAAGTTGTTGGGGAGGTTTCGAAAGGTGACTACTGTGGAGCAAGGAATGTGGGGAGCTTTGCTATGGCCTCTGATTTCCTCCTCAGCTCTTATCCACTGCTCAAAATCCACGATTCACAAATCATTACAGCCTCGCAAAAATTGAGATTTTCCTCTGTAAAGGGTGGACATGACCTATTTCCCTATCCCTTTCTGCCTCCCACAGCCTCACGTCACGGTAGGGACTAGAACTGAGAATAGTTTCATTAAATAGGATGAGTCATTGTGGAAAACTCATTATTAATTGAACAAAACAAGGTCTATCTGAATCCCTCAAGCAGCCATGAATCTAGTTTTTAGATATTTGTCTAATTTCCGTGTATTCGTGCATCTGGGGTGTGTGTGTGTGTGTGTGTGTGTGTGTGTGTGTGTGTGTGTGTGTCTGTGTGTGATGGTGCACACTTGCCATGGCACACATGTGGAGGTGAGGCATTGGTCTCGCCCTCCACGTGGTTTGAGGTGAGGTCTCTCTGTTGTGGCCACAGGGTGCACGCTTGCTTCAGGCTAGCTAGCCTGAGACCTCCGGGAGGTTTCCTGTTCTCTATACTTCCCCTCTCATTGACACAGGAATGCTGGGATTAAAGACATGCACCGTTGTGTCTGACTTTCTACATGGATTCTGGGAATCTGAATTCAGGTTATCAGTCTTGGGTGGCAAACACTTTTACCCACCCTGAGCCATTTCCTTGAACCAGATGTGTGTTTTTGTTTTTGTTTTTTTAAATTTGTTTATTATTTTTTCTGGACAAGGTCTCTTTATGGCTGGCCTGGAAGTCGCTACCTAGTCCAGGTCAGCCCTGAAATCACAGAGCTCTAGCTTCCTTTGCCCCCCCAGAGTGCTGTGATTAACAATGTCAAAGTTTAGGGTTTGTTGTCTGTTTTGTTTTTTGAGACAGAGGTTCTCAGTGTAGCCCTAGCTGTCCTGAAACTCACTCTGTAGCCCAGGCTGGCCTCGAACTCACAGAGATCTGCCTGCCTCTGCCTCCCGAGTGCCGGGATTAGAGGCATGTGCCACCATGCTCGGCTCAAAATTTAGTTTTTAAGAGGTACTATTTCCTAATGGTAGGTAATCTAAGGAAGTTTTATTTGTAAATAATGTTGCATTTTCTCTTCTGAAGCCTTTGGTCAGGTATCGTTGAGTCAGGAAGCATGGGCAGTTCCATGGTATACTCTGAACTATGCATTTCGTTATTCCTTCCTTGGCAGATGTGAATGCAAACAATTACAGTACCAGCCAAAACACAGCCCCATGGACCTTATCTAGAAGAAATTATATTGTGATTAGCTCTCTGGGTTTTTATAGCCTTGTAACAGTGGTATCCACTTTATTAATTGATTGACCTATTTTTTTAAAAATGTGAATGTTGTTAAAGAAGCAGAGTGAAATCTAGGGAAAGGCAGTGTAGAAAATCCTGTCAGAGCTGGGAGGGAGATGTCAGAACTTGGGAGGCAGAAGCAGGAAGATCTCTGTGAGTTCCAGCCCAACCTGGTCTATAGAGTGAATTCCAGAGAAAACCCTGTCTTGAAAAACAAAAAACAAAAAACAAACAAGCAACAAAAAAAAGAAAGAAAGAAAGAAAAGAGAAAGAAAGAAAGAAAGAAAGAAAGGAAGGAAGGAAGGAAGGAAGGAAGGAAGGAAGGAAGAAAGAAAGAAAGAAAGAAAGAAAGAAAGAAAGAAAGAAAGAAAGAAAGAAAGAAAGAAAGAAAGAAAATCCTGTCAGGATCATAGAACCTGTTTTAAAAACAAACAAACAAAAATCCTGTTGTGTTATAAATACTTGACTGTCTTAGCCAGGGTTTCTATTGCTGTGTAGAGACACCATGATCATGGCAACTCTTATAAAGAAAAACATTTAATTGGGTGGCTTATAGTTTCAGAGGTTTTAGTCCATTATCATTATGGTGGGACATGGTGGCACACAGGCAGATATGGTGATGGAGAAGGAGCTGAGAGTTCTAAATCTTGATCCATAGGCAACAGGAAGTGAACTGAGACACTGGGTGTAGCTTGAGCGTATGAGACCTTAACGCCTGCCTCCACAGTGACACACTTCCTCCAACAAGACCACACCTGTTGTAGAAAATTATTTTAAGGTGTATTATTTTGTTTATGTTGCATTCGTTTAACTCTGTGAAGCTGTGTTACTGTCCCTGTCTAAAACACCTGATGGTCTATTAAAGAACTGAACAGCCAATAGTGAGGCAGGAGAAAAGATAGGCAGGGCTAGCAAGCAGAGAGAATATTTAGAGGGGGAATCTGGGAGAAAGAAGAAGTAATAGCCAGAGAAGGAGGAGAACTCCAGGGGCCAGCCACCCAGCTGCACAGCAAGCCATGGAGTAAGAGTGAAAGTAAGATTTACAGAAGTAAGAGAAAGGTAAAAGCATAGAGGCTAAAGGTAGAGGGGATGATTTAAATTAAGAAAAGCTGGCGAGAAACAAGACAAGCTAAGGCCAACTATTCATAATTAAGAATAAGCCTCCATGTATAATTTATTTGGGAGCTAGGTGGTGGGCCGCTTAAAAGAGTAAGAAAACATACAAAAATACACATCTACTCCAACAAAACCACACCCCCTAATAGTGCCATTCCCTATGAGTTTATGGGGGCCAATTACATTCAAACCACCACACTGACAAAAGCAAATTTTGTCAGCAAAGGCTTGGCACATGCCCTCAGCAGTCAAGAGATCAGCGAAGGATGATTTCCAGTGCTTTCTCCACTTTATAGTCCAGGATCCCAGCCCAGGGAATGGGGCCACCCACAGTGAGTGTGTGGGCCTTACCACCTCAATTAACCTAATCAAGATAATTCCCTGTAGGCATGTCCACATTCCTATCTCCGGGTGACTTTAGATCTCATCCAATAAAACATCAAACAATTGAGATTAACCATCACACCTGCAGCCCAAACACTTCGTTTTTAAATCATGACTTTCCACCCATGTCCCCAAAGTCTCCTGTTCATATTGTTGGAAGAAAAGTGTAAAGCAGAATTATTCTCTATGAAGAACTGTTAGTAGCTGAGCAAATATTAACAAAATGTATCATCAGCTGTCTTAGTTTCCAGCCAGATGTGGTAGTACACACCTGTAATTCTCCTTAGACTGCTGACAGGAGGAAGATGGGTGGACCAAAAATTTGAGGCCAGTCTGGCTACACAGCAGAATTTTCATTTAGAGAAAAAGCAACAGCAAGAAAACAGACACCTTAGTTTCCTTATATAAGTAATACATAATAGCATATAATATGAATGTTTAGCATGAACCAAGTGATCTCTACATACTAATGTTTTCTAATATTATACAGAAAGTGTTCAAAATACAATAAAATGAGTAGTGTACCCAGCTGGTAAGGTAGTTCAGTGGGTAAAGGTGCTGGCCAGGCAAGCCAGGTGACTTGAGTTCCAGCGTGGGAACCATGTAAAGGTAGGAAGAACAGACTCCACAAAGTTGTTCTCTAGTCTCCACATGTGTACTGTGGTAGAGGTACATCCCACCCCCCACATCATCCACACACATACACAATAATACAAAATAAAACAAATGGCTTCGCTGTAGAATTCTGCCAGTCATATAAGAAGAATTAATATCGATTATGAAAACTTTCAGAAGAGATGCAATCACTTTCCAACTCAATTTGTGAGAGGCCAGTACCTCCTGAATGTCAAATCCATGCAGAACAGGCACAAACAATAATCTGCAATTCAGTATCTCTCATTATTATACACGCAAAAGTGTTTAATCACATGCTTGCAAACTGAGCACAGCAGTATGTATTTTTACAAAGATGTGCTCACCGGTTGTCTTATATTGGGATGCTATAGCCCAATTCCAAAAATTGACTGGCATAAAAATCAAACATTTGGCTAGATATGATGATGTATGCCTATAATCCCAGCCCTTAGGAGGCCCTGGCAGGTGAATTGCCACAAGTTTGAGGCTGGTCAGGAATATACAACAAGACTGTGTCTCAAAAATAAAACAAAATGAACATTGATTTTTCACAGTTCTGAGAACTAGAAAGTCCAAGATCTAACGTGGATTGGCATATTCAGTATCTGGTGAGTTTGCCACACTTCCTGGTTTGTAGATTACCATCTTTTCACTGTATCTTTCCATGGCTAAAGGAGAGATCATCTCCCATGATTTTCTTATAAAGGTACTAATACCATTTGTGAGATCTCCAGCCTCCTGAACAACTCTCTGGCAAAGGCTTTACCTCTGTCAGGAACAAAAGTGAAACCACTTTTGTGTAGTCCGGAAACTATGTCGAAAACATACCACATTGTTTTGAACTAAGAATTTGTTTTTACAAAATGAATGTAAAACATGGTTTAACTTAAAGGATGGTACTGTTGTAGAAAGAGAAAAATATTTACAAACAGTATGAACATAACAAGTATTGACTGAACAAAAACAGAAAAATATCTATGTTAAAATGTGCAAAATATTAACCCCAAAGTCAAACATTTGGAGTATCGACTCCATGTGCTGGCACACGCAAGAGTTTAAGAACTGAAACTCGACAGTGGCCCCTAGGATCAAATGACTGGTTCCCAAGACACAGCATCTCAAGACTTTGCACTGGCAGTTATCAGCAAGAGGACTTTGAGGCTCACCTCTGTGGCTCTGGATGAGTCTCTGGTACCATGCTGGGTTCACACATGCCCTCCTTCCTGTCAGTACTATTTGCTGGCTGATGCTCTCAAGGACCTGCCAGGGCCTCCAACAGTGCCACCCTCCTGGCCTGACACATCTGAAGTACTTAATGGTGGATAAGGATTGGAGCTTGTGAGTTCCTGGGGCGTTCTAATCAGAGAACATCCCTCGGTGTAACCACGCAGCAGCATTATCTTCTCGGACCAACCATTTCCATGACCTTTATATTAGCATGGTATTGTGAAGGAATGTTTGTGTGAGTAAACTGAGCATATTTGCAAGGCAATTTTCATGTGGGCATCTGTGTTGGCTAGTCTTATGGCAACTTGACCCACACTAGAGTTATCTGAAAAGAAAGAACCTCAATTGAAAAAAAATGTCTCTATAAGATCAGGCTGTAAGGCATTTTTCTCAGTCAGTGATTGATTGGGGAGGACCCAGCCCATTGTGGATAGTGCCATCTCTGGGCTGGTGGTCCTGGGTTCTATAAGAAAGCAGGCTGGGCAAGCCATGAGGAGCAAGCCAGTAGGCAGCACTCCTCCATAGCCTCTGTATCAGTTCCTGCCTCCAAGTTCCTGCCCTGTTCGAGTTCTGTCATGACTTCCTTCAATGATGAACAGTGCTGTGGAAGCTTTAGCTGAATAAACCCTTTGCTCCCCAACTTGCTTTTTGGTATAGTGTTTTGTCGCAGCAATATAAACCTCAACTAAGACAACATCCTAATTGCCAAGTGTCTCACAGCCTACTGGCTAGGCTCTCCAAAACCTCCTAATACTGTTGTCACGTTGAGGAATTAAGATTTCAATATCTAGGGCTGGAGAGATGGCTCAGTGGTTAAGAGCACTGGCTGCTCTTCCCGAGGACCTGGGTTCAATTCCCAGCACCCACATGGAGGCTCACAACTGTCTGAAACTCCAGTCCCAAGGAATCACACACCCTCTCTGGCCTCCATAGGCACCAGGCATGCATGTGGTATACAAATGTACATGCAGACAAAACATCCATACACATAAAATAAAATAATAAATTTTTAAAAAAGATTTCAATATCTAGAAGAGACAGAAATAGCCAAGCCATCCTGAACAACTGGGGCTTATTCCAGGCCAGGCATATACGGCTGCTTTGAACTACCTGCTTTCTGCTGAGGCCGAAATAGATCAATGCCCGAGAACCCTTGCGATCTAGGAAGGACAAGGTTATGCGGGAAGATCCTCTGAGGAATGGGAGTCTTGAAAGGCTATGGTTTAGAGTGTGTGGAGTTCAGTACACATGCCTAGGGGCCACGAGCTCATCCAAAAAAGACCTGAGACTATGTTAGGTGATAAGCCACAGGATCTGTTAACTCAGAAACTGCATTGACAAGCGGATAGATATTCATTGTTGAGCTCTTGGAGGAAAATCTTAAATCAGTGAAACAAAGCAAAGGGAATGGGTGGATAGCAGGAAGACTGAGACCTGGGAAGGCCTTGAGAGTATTTATACAGTGAATTAAAAGTATGTAGGATTAGCAGTGCCTTTGATCTCAGTGATCAAGAGGCAGAGGCAGGTGGATCTCTGTGAATTCCAGTCCAGACTGGTCTACATAGAATGTTCCAGGTAATCTAGGGGGTCTCAAAAATAACAACAAAATATTTATAGATGGTATGGTATACACACATGTAACCTCAGCACTTGGGAGGTGAAGAAAGAGAAATTACTAGGGTCTCTTTCTGTAGCCCAGGCTAGCTAAGTGGTTGAGAGCACATACTGCTCTTCCAGAGAACCTGAGTTCAGTTCCCATCACCCACATTAGGTGGCTCGAAACTATCTGTAGCTTCAGCTCCAGGGAATCTGATGCCCTTTTCTGGCCTCCAAGGGCATGTGCACTCATGTACCCTTTCCCTCTCACATATACATACATATATTTCATTAAAAATAAAATCTTAAAAGTAAGAGTGACCATCACATATCACACACACACACACACACACACACACACACACACACACACACACAGAGAGAGAGAGAGAGAGAGAGGAGAGAGAGAGAACCTTTAATTAAATAAGTAAATAAATGTAAAAGAAAAAACAAATTAAAAATTTATATATATAAATATATATGGTATTTTAAAAAATTTAAAAAATTATATATATATGTGGTATTTAAAAATTAAAAATTTATATATATAAATATATATATGGTATTTAAAAATTAATTTGATGTTGAGTAAGGGCAATAGGATCAATAATTTATAGGTAGTCAACAACAATGGAAGGAACTTACAAGAAATTATTCCAGGGCTGGAGAGATGGCTCAGAGGTTAAGAGCATTGACTGCTCTACCAGGGGTCCTGAGTTCAATTCCCAGCACCACATGACGGCTCACAACCATCTGTAATGAGATCTGGTGCCCTCTTCTGGCCTGCAGCCGTACTTGCTGTATACATAATAAATAAATAAATCTTTAAGGGCATGAGAGATGGCTCAGTAGTTAAGAACGCTGGCTGCTCTTCCAGAGGACCTGGGTTCAATTCTCAGCACCCACATGACAGCTCCCAGCTGTCTGTAACTCCAGTTGCAGGGCATCGGACACCCTTACAGACTTACAAGCAAAACACCAATGCAATCAAAATAAAAATGTAAGTCATTAAAAAAAAAAACTATTCCTATCCAGGAATAAAAAGTTATTTCTATCCAGGTATTCTTCTCTTAGACCCTCTCTCACTCTCAGTTATACATAAAATAAAATGAATAAGTCTAATAAAACTTTTAAGGCAATACTAACTCTTGTGTGAGGGGGACCCCTGTGGGTATCATGGCTGGCAGGGAAATGACCATCAATGAAAACCAGATTCAGGCTGACTTCATCAACCTGGATCAAACTTCAGGGGGTCTGATGCCATGGAATTTATTGTCAGCATAAATATAATTTGGAAAAAAGTTTCTAGGTACATAATCCTCGCTGCACAAGAAAGCATAAATATATTGAAACTTAGCTCAAAGTACATGTCATTTCTTCCAAGAAGATGGGTTCTAGAGAGAGGCTACCTGCACTAGCCTAAGGGTCTAAGGGAGGATCTCACCTGGTCTCAGTCATTCAGATAGCATAGAGGTCATCTGGTCCAGGTTGTGGGAGCCTGGGGGAGCCCCTGGCTATATAGATAATGTGAAGGGTCATTTAGATTATTAGGTATCTCTGGTCCTGGTTGTGGGAGCCTGGGGGAGCCTCTGGCTATATAGGTAATGTAAGAGTCATTTAGATTACTAGGTATCTCTGGTCCGGGTTGTGAGAGTTTGAAGATAGCCTAGCCCAAAAGATAACACAGATCACCAGGCTATTAATCACGTCCATTCTCAGATTTCTGGATGGAAGAACGGGTTTTTACATCATTTCCATTGAAAAGACAATCATGAAAGGAGGAGTGCTCTGATTCAGGATTGTAAAAATTAGTCAGGTGCTACATAATGACGTTTCAGCCAATGACAGACCATGAATGGCAGCAGCTAGCCTGAGCATACAAAAGGCTATTCTAGATAGACTGTGAAGTATACTCCTTGATGTTTGCACAATGGCAATACTGTCAGAATGTAAATTGCTTACCATGAAAAAATGAGGTCAGAGGTGGTGGATCACCTGAAGCTGGAGTTGTAGGCTGTTGTGAGTTGCCCTACATGGTTGCTAAAAACTAAAATACAGGTCACCTGCAAATCTCCTCAATGTAGGCAGAAGTTTCTCTCCCACCTGCCTGTTCCCAAATACCCAGCAGCCACTTCCCAAATAATTGACCCAGAGACTTAATATTACTTATAAACGCTCGGCTGGTAGCTCAGGCTTATTACAAACTAGCTCTTACACTTAAATTAATTCTTGTTTAGCCATGTGCCTTGGTATCTTTTCTCAGTGCAACATTCTCATCTTGCTTTCTCTGTGTCTGACTGGTGTTTCTCAGACTCAGCCCTTCTCCTGTATCTCTGCCTGGATTTCCCTCCTGGCCCTATCCTGCATTGCCATAGGCCAAAGCAGCTTTATTTATCAACCAATGAGAGCAACACATATTCACAGCATACAGAAAGACATCCCACAGCACCTCAATCCCAATATTAAGTCGCTTAATTTGTACTAGCATTCAAAGTTTGGTGTGTTACATTTCTGAGGTATCTTAAAGGGACAGAAAGGCAGAAAATGAAAGACAGAAAAAGAGAGGAGCATCTGATTTTAAATAGGTGGGACCATGGCAAGGGGGCACATTCTTATCTACATGGACGGATGAGTGATGGCTACAGGAAAAAGATGGCTATGACTCTTTATAGGGGTGAAAAAATGACTGCTATACATATATTGCAGTCTCTCTTTTCCACGGTTTCTTTGCCTGACCACAAGAGAGAAGCTAGGAAGTGTAGTATTTCAGCAGGAAACCAGGTGTGAGAGCTATGTGTTTAGTCACATGACCTGATTTAAGTTCAGGTAGGTTGTTGAAATTCTGTAAGGTTATATTTTCTTGAAAATTCTCCATTTTTGCCCCTGGTGGAAGAAGTGTCAATGAAAAAGTTAACATAAAGGCTTCTAGGGAAATTTTGGTTGCAAACTATTTGATGGTGATAAAGTCATCAGTTGTCTTTAGAATAGAAGCTTAGGCAAGAGGATTGCACAGTTTCATAGCCTGCTGTGGGATGGTTTGTATGTCAAACATGTTGCTTATTGGTCAATTAATAAAGCACTGATTGGCCAGTGGTCAGGCAGGAAGAAGTATAGGCGGGACAAGGAGGAGAGAATTCTGGGAAGTGGAAGGTTGAGGAGACACTGCCAGCCGCCACCATGACAAACAGCATGTGAAGATGCCGGTAAGCCACAAGCCATGTGGCAAGGTATAGATTTATAGAAATGGATTAATTTAAGATGTAAGAACAGATAGCAAGAAGCCTGCCACGGCCATACAGTTTATAAACAATATAAGTCTCTGTGTTTACTTGCTTGGATCTGAGCGGCTGTGGGACTGGCGGGTGACAGAGATTTGTCCTGACTGTGGGCCCGGCAGGAAAACTCTAGCTACAAATGGCGCCCAACGTGTTGGCAAGAGTTTCCACCTAAAACCTGAGAAAAAAGATACTAAAACGGAGCTAAAAACAGTTCCTAGTTGTCTCTTTCAAGTTAGTGGCAGCCTGCGTGTTTGAGTCACTATGGCGGGTTCCTGGTGTGCGCGCTCGACCTGCAGTATGGCGGGAATGAGGCGTCTGCCAGTGGCACATTAAACTGCTGGTGGATTTAGCCTTTGCTAGTACAAAACAAAAAAAAGAGGTTTCTGGGCTACACGCTGCTTTGATAGAAGCATAGACCCACGAAGGCTCCCAGAGCTGGTGGTAAACGTATCACCACCATGTTGGGAAGCTGAGGTGGGCGGAGCCAGCAGCCATAGTGCCATTTCAGTCTGAGAATGCTGCAGTTTAAAGCAATAGACTGAAGGTAATATAAAAAATAAGCCACATAAAGATGGCTACCACACAGAGAATCTGGATTATGTTCTCTTTGATATTCATAACTGAAGAAAAACATTTGATTACAAAAGCTGTTGAGTTATGCCAAAATGTATACTTTAAAGGTACCTTGACTTCAAAATTTGGATGTAAGGATATGTTGCTTTGGAAAGGAAGCTCTGCTTTTGTTCCCACAGAAAGCCAGAGGCTATGGATTTGTTCCAGATTAAGATACATCAGGTTTGACCAGCCAAGACCACCTGAAAGGTCTCCGGTGACACCATGGCCCAGATGATCCAACATCCAGAACGGTTTGAAGGCAACTGGCTCAGACAATACAGCCTCATGGACTACTCCATAATCCTAAAATTTTCTTTGTGTCCCCATAAGATACAGCACCCCCCTCCAGCAGGAAGTAGTAAGAGAAGCTACGCCCAAATTCCCAAATTATATGTAATTTTACTATGTTAATGTTAAAATCTTCCTTTTTGAAAAAAAAAGGGGGGGGAAGTGCTGTGGGATGGTTTGTATGTCAAACATGTTGCTTATTGGTCAATTAATAAAGCACTGATTGGCCAGTGGTCAGGCAGGAAGAAGTATAGGCGGGACAAGGAGGAGAGAATTCTGGGAAGTGGAAGGTTGAGGAGACACTGCCAGCCGCCACCATGACAAACAGCATATGAAGATGCCGGTAAGCCACAAGCCATGTGGCAAGGTATAGATTTATAGAAATGGATTAATTTAAGATATAAGGACAGTTAGTAAGAAGCCTGCCACGGCCATACAGTTTGTAAGCAATATAAGTCTCTGTGTTTACTTGGTTGGGTCTGAGCGGCTGTGGGACTGGCGGGTGACAGAGATTTGTCCTGACTG
>CABHPH010147680.1:0-29215 GCA_902168325.1 Peromyscus nudipes | reverse complement strand
TTATTTATTTATTTATTTATTTATTTATTTATTTATTTATTTATTTAGCCAGGGTCTCACTGTGTAGCTCTGGCTGACTTAGAACTCTCTATTTACACCAGGCTGTCCTTGAACTCACAGAGATCTGCCTGCCTCTGCCTCTGGAGTGCTGGTATTAAAAGTGTGTGCCACCAAACCTGGTGAAACATTACTTTTATAGTGATGTTTCTAATAAGTATGCTAACATACAGCTGGGCTGCTGTGGTGCACGCCTTTAATCCCAGCACTCCGCAGACAGAGGCAGGCAGATCTCTGTGAGTTCAAGGCCAGCCTGATTTACGGGGTGAGTTCCCAGACAGCCAGAACTGTTACACAGAGAAGCCCTGTCTCAAAAAACAGCAGCAGCAGCAGCAGCAGCAACAACAACAACAACAAGAAAGCTAACATAACAAGCCACCCTTTCCCGGATGTAAACATGCAGTTTACTAGGCTCTTACAAGAAGTCCCATTTACAGTAAAATTCGTGTCTTCACTCCTGTACAACTGCTGGGACACGTTATTTCTTTTTTTTCTAATTCTGATGATGTTGATTTGCTTTTTTTGAAACAGGGTTTCTCTGTATATTCCTGGTTGTACTGGAACTCACTTTGTAGACCAGGCTGGCCTTGTATTCATAGAGATCCGCCTGCCTCTGCCTCCCAAGTGCTGAGATTGAAGATGTGCACTACCATACCCAGCCTTCTGTTTTGTTTTTGTTTATTGTTATTAAACACTTTTAGACAATATATTTTATCATGTTTTTCCCTTTTCCCAGCTCCTCCCTACTTCCCTACTCACCCCAATGTATATTCTTTATTTTTCTCTCTTTCAGAAACAAAAACAAAAGGAAACACAAAAACCCCACAAAAATTAAAAATCAAAACAAGCAAAAGACCAGTAAGACAAAAAATATCAAAACAAAGCAAAAAGAAACAAGAAGTCCACAAAAATGCCATTGACTTTGTTTTGTGGTGTCCAACTTTAATCTTCTTATATTGTAACCCTCTTCAAGGCGCCTCCAGAAGGATCCTATAATCTAAGTTATCAAAAAAGTAGGAGAGGAAGAAAAAGAGTGTCTAGCAGTCCTTTGAGATGCAACCAAAATCATATAGTTGCCTGTAAGATACTAAAGCGTAGCTCTCTCTCTGTTGAGCAGGCCACTCTGCATTTGCTTGTGCCTCATTCTTTCCATAAATGCTTCTATTTCTGTTGACCTCCATGCTTAAATCTGTGTTAAAATATATGCCTAACTCAGCAACCATCTACAATGAGCTCTGTGCCCTCTTCTGGCCTGCAGGCATACATGCAGGCAGAACATTGTATACATAATAAATAAATCTTAAAAAATAAATCTGCCTAAGAGGCTGCAGCTCAGCTTTCCACTGACACATCCTGGAGTTCTTTTCTCTGGCTAAGTCAAGAGCCCAGTGCCATGTAAGTGGAGGTCTCTGAAAGGAATGTGTGATGCTGCTGCTGGGTTGTGTTCCCAGATGCTAACAGGTCACCAAAAACACACAGGGTTTCCAGTGATGGGAGGATGCTACTGTACATCACAGTTTCACATTCTCTATTTCTCCACCTCTTATGAGGATGGAGACTTTGAAGGGAAATCAAGTCTGTTTAAGTTAACAGAAACCTGGGGGTGAAGAGCCACAGGATAGCTCCACTGTCCAATCTGTTCCCACAAACTGCTTCATAAGCAGCCACAAAGTAGTTGCATTTTCCACCAAGTTGCTTGGGAGTTTAGTTATTGCTGTTGTTATTGTTTTTTGTTTGTTTGGGTTTTTTGTTTGTTTGTTTTGAGACAGTCTTATGTAACCCAGACAAGCCTTAAGCTTACTATATAGCCAAGATGAACTTGAACTCCAGTTCTTCCTGCTTCCACCTCCCAAGTGCTGGGATTATAGGCATGTAATACCAGGCCTGGTTTACACAGTGGTAGGAACTGAACCCAGTTCCTCCTGCATGGTAGGCAAGCACTCTACCAATTAAGCTACATCCTTAGCCCTGGTGTCTCCTCTGACTCCACCCTTCTTCCTCCCAGAGTCCCCTGTGTCTGACTGTCCTGCCTATACTTCCTTGCCTGGCTACCGGTCTGTCAGCTTTTTATTAACCAATGAGGATAATACATATTCAATGTACAGAAGGATTATTCCATAGCGTGTGTGTGTGTGTGTGTGTGTGAGAGAGAGAGAGAGAGAGAGAAACAGAGAGAGAGAGACAGAGAGACAGAGAGACAGAGAGACAGAGAGAGATAGAGATAGAGATAGAAAATATGAATGCGAGGGCCATAACGTGCAGTGTGGAGATCAAAGGACATCTTTTGGGAGTCAGTTTTCTTTGTGGGTTCCAGGGATCAAACTCAACTCATCAGGTTTGAGCACCAATAGTTTTTTAATAAGAGTGTCAGCCAATTCTATGGGAAAAGACCAGTAGAGATGGTATTGGGATACATAGAAAGTATTCAGTAGAATGAGGCTATGAACTATTGGTAGAAATACACACACACACAATTCAGCCACTTGTGAAAACAGCTGGAATCCCTCTAAATGCCAATGCTAATAGTATCTGATTTTACAACTACACTGCTGGATATATACCCAGGTTTGGAAATGTGGACCCAAACGCTTGTTTGTTGCTATGGCTTGGCTATGCCCCTAGGGCCCATGTATTAATGGCTTAGTTGCCAGCTGTTGGGAGGTGCTAATGCCTTAAGAGGTGGGCCCTGGGGCTGGAAATATGGCTCAGTGTATAAAGCACTTTTCACACAAGGCTGAGAACTTGGGTTTGAATTCTCAGAGCCCACATGAAGCCAGACGTGAGGTACAAGTCTGAAATCCCAGCACTCCTCCAGCAAGGAAAGGAGACAGGAGAGTCCCAGGAAGCTTAGGGGCCAGCTAGCCTGCTACATACAGAGGCAAACCCGAGACTGTCTAAAAGGAGATGGAAGACAAGGATCAATGCACATGCCTGTCCTCTGACCTTCACGTGTGTGCTACGGCATGTGTGAGCCTACACTCAAATATATGCATGTACACACAGAAACACACACACAGAACATGCACGCATGCATGCATGCACGCACGCACGCACGCACGCACACATGATGAGGGGCAGGTGAGATGGCCCAGTGTTGAAGGTACTTGCTGCCAAACCTGATGACCTGAGTTCAGTCCTCAACCCAAGTCTGATCTCTGGAACCCACATGGGGGATGGAGAGAACTTCCATAGGAATGCTGTGGCAGACACATACTTCATCCCTCAATCCAAATAAAACTTTCCTTAAAAAACAAACAAACAAAGAAACCAAACAAACAAATATTTGAGGGGTCGAGAAATGGCTCAGTGGTTAAAATAGCTTGCAGCTCTTCTAAAGGAGTTTGGTTTTCAGCACCCACATTGGGCAGCTTACAACTAACTGCCTATAACTCCAGCTTCAGGGAACCCAACACCCTCTTGGACCTCTTTGGGTACCTACAAGGATGTGGCAAACACACATGCACACAAAATTTTTAAAATTAAATTAAAAAAGGTAAAATAAAAAAGCACCCAATAGATAAAATGGTAGGAAAATATAAAGAGTGAACCACCACAACTGGCTTTTGGTTTTTCGAAACAGGGTTTCTCTGTGTAGCCCTGGCTGTTCTGGAACTTTCTCTATGGACCTGTCTGGTCTTGAACTCCAGACTCAGATCTACCTGCCTCTGCCTCTCGAGTGCTGGGATTAAAGTCATGTGCCATCACTGCCCGGCTACAGCTGGCATTTTTTGTTTGTTTGTTTTTCGAGACAGGGTTTCTCTGTGTAGCTTTGCACCTTTCCTGGATCTCGCTCTGTAGACCAGGCTGGCTTCGAACTCACAAAGATCCACCTGCCTCTGCCTCCCGAGTGCTAGGATTAAAGGCGTGCGCCACCACCGTCCGGCCTTACAACTGTCATTTCTAAGAGGGGCTCTGTATGTGAACTAAGGACTTCCTGAGAAGTTTCTCTCTAGCCCATATATAATTGAGTATCACTAGATACACTGTGTGTGTGTGTGTGTGTGTGTGTGTGTATGTGTGTGTATACTGGGGACTGACCTAGGGTGTTAGGAATGGTAGGTAAGCACTCAGTAACTGAACTATGTCCCCAGCCCTAGCGCATTCACACTATATAACTATCAGTACCACCACAGCCCAGTGAATTTTGACGCTAATAGCCAATCCCTTTATTTGCTGCTGTGAAGTGAAGCATACTGATTCCTCAACATGACTGCATATGAAAGCTGGCAATCAATGAGAGGCAGGACAAGGAAAAAGGACTGAGTCATGCATGGTACTGGTGGGTAGGAATTTGGTCCTTTTTAGTTTTTATTTTTCCTTTGTGTCCATCTGTATACATTCTAAGTATTGTAAATGAGTTTGAGCTACTATCCATCAGGCATTGCCCCAAGTGCCTTATAAATACACTGACTCCACTACTCCTCAAAACCACCCTGGGGCCAGGGTGGTAAATGCCTTTAATCTTAGCACTTGGGAAGCAGAGTTAAGAGGCTCACTGAGAGCCAGCCAGGTCTACAGAGTTCCAGGTCTGCCAGGGATACACCGTTGAGACCCTGTCTTAGAAGAAACAAATAAAAACAAATTTAACAAATATCTTCAGTATTGCATTTTATAGGAGCATAAAAGCATTCAACTTTTAGTCTTTTCCCATTGAGAAGAGTCAAGGACTAATAATATATACTCCTCAGCTACATGGCAAATGACCTATCAAAATTTCAAAGCATGGGTAGAATATGGTTCAGTTGGTGCTAGCCCAGCACAATCCAGCACCATAAAAACCGGGAGGGGTTGCATACACCTACAATCCCAGCTCTGGGGAAGTGGAAAACAGGAGGATAAGTTCAGAAGGTCATCTTCAGCCAAGCTACCTAGGGAGATAGGAGGGTCTCAAAAAATAACCAAAAATAAAACTCAAACCAAACTCACCAAGCAAAAACAAAACCCCAACAAACCAACCCCCCCAAACCCAGTAAACCAGTGGGGTCTGCAATCCCAGCACTAAGGTTTAGGCAGGGGGGTAATTGCAAGTTTGAAGGCAGCCTGGGATACATAGGGAGACCCTGACTCAAACCCCTGGCCACCCCAGTCAAAGAACAATAAAAACTCAACTATCAAACATTCAGGTATGATGGTACACCTGCTAATTTCAGGACTCTTGAATACTCTTAGGCCTGAGGATCTGGATTTGAGGTCAGCCTAGGCAACACAGCAAGATTCTTTTCACAAAATAAAATTAAAAAATGCTGCAAAATGGAAAGTTTAGGCCTGAATAATTGTAAAGATTAATTTCCAAATATTATTTTGCCAACGATAAGGCAACTTTGATCCATATTAGAAAAAAATGACCCCAATATTTACTTTTTTATGATTTTTAATAAGCTATTCTTACATGTACACTAGCAATTGTAAAAAGACAAATATTTGCTACCAAAAGTTACATACTGTACAACTTATGAAAAATATAATTAAAAATATGCAAAAGTAATAAAGGGAAGTACTTCAAATAGAATATGAGATTTCTACTTAAGAAATGTAACCAGAAAACGGGCAACATCTAAGTGGACCATGAAATCTGTTTTAGTTCAAGCCTTTTGTTTACATTACCTTAAACTTTCCAATGGATCCAGGGCTATGAAAAGTGCCTGACCGGGCAAGGACTGTTCTAGAAAGTGAAGGGCAGAAGCTGCACTATCTCTAGTTCCCTGATACTCGGCCCAAGTTCAACTGCTTCCACAGTTTGCTGCCATAAGCTGGCCTGGGGCAAGGGCAGCTTTCTACTCCTGGTCCAGCTGTCGCTCTGCACTTTAGTACCCGAGTGGCTCCTACTTCTGGTCTTTGGTCTTAACTTGATACGCCAACTTTTCTACATCCAGGCTTCAAAGGACTGTCAAAACCAAACTGCCACGGGGCTGTGCACTTCTGTGTCTAATTCTTATTTCTCAGGTAACAGGTTAATTTCAGTGTGCAGAAAGAATACATTTTCAATGCAGGACAAGTATGCTCATATGAGTAAGAACAGAGCAAGAGTCTTCCCCATGTTTTAAATAACAGATACATAGCATCTTAAATTATATAATTAGCAATTTTAGACATTGAACATAATACACTGTATTACAATGCAATGTGGTAGGCTTCCATTTAAGGAACAAAAATAAATTTCACATGAAAAGATTTATTTTGATTCACATAAAATACACTTAGCATAAATGTAAACTGCAGCACTATAGTACTCAAAACACAGAGAAGCTTGGAAAGGGCACATCTCCTCTGTCCACAGCAGTCACAGGAAAGCCTTTACAGTCATTCGTCGTCACCTCGCTGTCTCAAATTCCGAGCTTTCCCATTTTCAATTCTTCTCTTTTTGAAGACTGGAGCCACCCCATCTGCTGCAACTCCCAGAGAAGAGACTGTTTTTTCTTTAAATACCACTTTGATTTCTCCAGCAGCGGCTTCTGAAGTTGACAGATATTCGCTTTCAGTGCTTGGAAGTTCCAAATCGACCTCTTCCCTGGAACAGAAAGAAAACGAAACTCTAACCTGACAGATTAAGATAAATATTTGATATAGACCACGAGCCACTGAAGCACCATGAGCACCTTCCTTCTCAATGGATCAGAAGCTGGTCACCGGGGACACTACGCTGTCCTGTTTTGGCTTTTTTGGGACAGGGTCTCATGTAGTCCTGGCTAACCTTGCAGCCCCTAATGTCACCTTGAGTTCCTGAGCCTCTGGCCTCTGGCCTCCAGTCCTGGGTGAGGTGTGTACTGCCTAGCTCTAGGTGATTGAAAGTACTGATTTTAGTCTCAACACACTGAACTCTGACTGGGGTGGACATGTGCCAGGACGGGTCTCGTTTGTTCTATTTCTGCTGCCCCCAGGACACAGCATCTTAGAAAACACTCTGCTCATATATGACATAAACAGGTAACAGGGAAGCTGTGGAGACCGATTTTGCCATGGACTGAAAGATTCTGAAGGTTTACAAAACACAAGATGGAAAGAATGGAATCTTAATGTCCTACTGTGGAAGACACATTGAACTATTTGCCTAGCATCTTTTTATTCTGAGAACTAGCCCTCCAACTATCCACGTGGAAATCATAAACAATCTGGCTGGACCAGAAATCAGTTCCCTGCTTAATATGAGCCCACAGTACCCTCTCCCCTAGACCAGTGGGTCTCAACCTTATTAATGCTGTGACCCTTTAATATACTTCCTCATGTTGTGGTGACCCCCACATAACCATAAAATTATTTTCGTTGCTACCTCATAACTGTGATTTTGCTACTGTTAGGAATGTTAAGTAAATATCTGTGTTTTCCAATGGTTTTAGGCGACCCCTGTGAAAGGGTCATGCGACCCCCAAGGGTTTATGACCTACATATTGAGGATCACTGCCCTAGCTGGTCAACTAGTCTATGAAAGAGCTGGCTCATCAAATCTACCCATGAGATTTCTGAACACAGAGGAGGAAGATCATCATATTCAGTAGATAGAGAATAAAGCAGGCAAACAGAGAAAGGCAGAAATGGGAGATGAAGAATCTCATTTGTTTTGACAATGTGCTTCCCTCCTTTAGATTTTATTTTTATTTTATGTGTGATAGATGTTTTGCCTGGATGTATGTCTGGATATCAAATGTGTGAAGTGTCCACAGAGGTCAGAAGGAGATGTCAGATCCTCTGGAACTAGAGTTACAGTTAGTTGTTATTTATCACGTGGATGTTGGGAACCAAACCTAGGTCCTCTCCAAGAGCACTAAGTACCCATAACAACTTAATGAATCTTTAAATAAATAAAAGCTTTTATTTTTATTTTCTGATAGCTATACTTGGTGTCTTCTGTACACCAGACACTGCACGAGGCAGCTGGAGTAGAAACACTTTCCTGGTACTCTGGCTCTTATGTAACATCTGTTCTCTTCTTCCCAGTATCAGCATCAGCCTTTGTTTGATTAGCCTTTCCTTTAGGAACCACTGAGTTCAGGTATGTTCATTCAGAATTACTAGTGATGAGCTTGGGAGTGAGTAAGAGCCGGTCCATGGTAAAAGTTAACCAGGACTGTTTTAGCTGTTACTAAATTTAAATTTAATTTAATTTAAACTAGGTTAGTGAGTTTGAGGCCAGTCTGATCTACTTGAAAAATCTGAATAAAGAAAGAAAGAAAAAAAAGAAACTACGTTAATCTACTTATGAAGCTGGAAACAATCCATTACATATTAACACTGCCTGGTGTTTTGGAATTTTTTTTTTTTACACTGTAAAGGTGTCTCTGCCTAAGGGGTCTTCTGATTGGTTTAATAAAGAGCTAAATGGCCAATAGCTAGGCAGGAGCGAATAGGTGGGACTTTCAGGCAGAGAAACCAGGAAGAGGAATATAGGTGTGAGATTTCGCCAGCAGACTCGGAGCAAGTCCGATGTGCTGTATTAATTAAGAAGAGGTAACCCAACCATGTGGCAGAATGTAGACTAAAAAATATGGGTTAATTGTTATAACAGCTAGTTGGGAAAAAAGCCTAAGCTAAGGCCAAGCTTTCATAATTAGTAATAGGTCCCCAGGTCATTATTTGCAGACGGGTGGTCCAAAGATAATCCGACAGAAAGCTTGCTACGGCCCAGTTAGCCTGAAATTTAATTAGCATTAGAAAGACACATCAATTCTGAATTAAGAGATGTTGACTTAGGACAATTTTCTTACTTTTTAATTGAAGAAATGTTAACTCAACATACAAGGTATTTATTAGATATGATGCTAACACGCTGAACAAAGTGTGCTTTCACAGCTCTGCCTTCCCTCAGCTCCCTCCCTCTCCTGCTGCCTCACGCTCCTGCCGTAACCTCTTCCCCAGTCTCCTTCCCTTGCTCATGGATCAGATGTCCTTTTGTCCACCCCAAATCCTTTCTCATATTAGACATAAGTGGGTGTAAAACCATCCTCCTGATTTAAGTGACAAGAACTGACAAGAATGGACTGGTCTCTTGCTCCGGTAACTCCCATGGACAGGCATCAATGTCCTGGTCATAGCTGGGGAGCGAAGCTTCTTGGAAGAGTTGCCCAGTACGTGCATTATTCCACTATGAAGAAAGCACAGCCTTCTCATGAAAACGCAGGGTGTGGTTGGGTTTTGACAGCTTTTTGAGATAAGAATCTCACGCTAGTCCATGCTTTTGAAGAAAATCTTGCCTCTGTTTCCCAAGGGGTGGTGCTATAGATGTGCACCCCACCCTCAGCCAAGAATTTTAATAAGAACTAATTCACTATAAAAGTACATAAAAAGCATCCATCCTACACTATCCTTCCAAAGCAGTGTTTTAAAGAATATCTACTTTACCCATACACCTTTCCCCCTTCACCTGGAAGGTTCCTTTAAAGGCTTAAAAAAGTACTAAAATGCATGCCAAGGAGTGATTTTTACTTACTGGTAAAATAAATGCCTCGAAAAAGAAAACTCATTTAGGCAGTTAAACCAGTAAGACAAATCAGGTAACATCTTTAGCACAATTGTGTTTAACTGTCGACAAACTAGAGAGAGCTGCTGGTGGCAATGGCTTTACCAGAGGTCATGGCAGTATGCAACAGGTGACAACTAGTGTTTGGAAGGTCCACCCACCAGCCAGTGACTCCCTGATGGGGAGCCCCACATGGCAAGGCCGTGGGGGTCACTGACTGTAGACGACTGGTTGTTTCCTGTCTGTAACTTTCTCATGTGCCACCATTTTACCTCCCCACAAAGAACAGCTGTGGGTGTTTGCACAGCCCACTGGGAACGTGCTTTACATCTTTGGGCACATATACTTGTGGGTGGTCAGGAAGATGACTTCTCGTTGGGCCGTGTAATGTTGACAGATGGACGATATGTTAGGATGTGCTTCCTGGCTGGGTCTGCTGTCCCACAGAGACTGTAGACACTCAGAAGCCTGCTCTGTTCCTTTACCTCAGACTAACACAGAAAACAACAGTTTCTCCCCAGTCTACAACAAGCTACATACATTCTGCTGATTTGAAACCTCAGAGCAGTTTCAAACTAGACTGAATGTTTCTGTAAATGGGTCATAAGTTAAAAACTTTACAGAGATGCACAAGGTCAGAGTTGCAGACGTCTAACCAAGGTTATTAACATAAAGCAATGTAAGATACGATGGCAGTTCTTTGATTGCTAGTCTGGTTGATAAGACCCGGCCCTCTGTGCAGATCTCTCTGCAGCCTGTCTCATCTGGCACTCTGCCCCTGGCTTCAGGTCACGTCTTACACCAGGAACCTTGAAGATGGGCATTGCCATGGTTACTCTCCCCCTCAGATTTAGCCTTTCTCCCTTTTTTATTACAAAAAGTTTGTTGTAAATGTGTAGGGAGATGGGGGGAGAGCTGAGAAGGATTAGAGCTGAGGAGGATTAGAACCAGGGTAGAACAATAAAGACGTGGGACTGGAACAGCACGTACATGAGCTTTTCCGTAACCCTCAGATCAGAAATACCCTAAGTTCCTTTCACCTTGCTGCGCTTCTGCCCCACACCCTGGAGGTGGCTTTCGGAGCTGGACTCCAACCACCAATAACCAACTCCTCTGCTGATGGGAATCTGAGCTTTAAAACTCTGCAGTGTTTTGAGCCAGGTATAGTAGTATGCACCTATTAGTACTAGCACCCATGAGGTGGGGCCAGATCAGGAGTTCAAGGCTAGCCTGAGGCTACATCAGACTCAAAAAAAAAAAAAACCAAATCAAACCAATCAATCAACAAACCAACCAGAACAAAATCTACACTCATATAAAAAAACACTGTCAAGTATAGTAAGACACTTCAAGAGAATAAGACAGCAAAAGCTTTTTCTTTGCCTTTAAACACATTCTACAGCTAAAGTATCTTACAAAGTATTTACTGCAAGTATTTGGGGTTTCTTTGATAAAAAATGATGAGAGTATGAATGTGGTCATACTTTGGTAGGAAACAAAACAATCACTTAAAAAAATCACTAACTTGTTTTAAAACAACCACTGTTTCATCTTTTAAAATTAAAGATGTTCTAGAAATGTAGAGAGAGCTACACTTCTAAGCAGCACAGACTACTTGAGATTCCCTACTGCAATGCACTGAGGTGCCTGGACACAGCAGTGGGATGACCTCTCGGGTACTTACTGAGACTCGGCCTCTTGTTTAATTTCTTGCCATTCCCCATAAGGGTTCGTTGATTTCTTAAGAGTTTTGGATTTTTCTTCGTTTGTATTTGATGGATTCTGTTTTGGGGTACTTTTTTCTTTTTGTATTTCTGGGTCAGTTTTTTTTCCAGTACTTTTACTTTTTTCCTGAAATGCAAAGGCCAATAAACAACACACTTCAAGTAAAACCGCAGTAGTCAATCCCCAAATTTCTTTAACTTCTTTAGAAAGTCGTCATCATCATCATCCTCATCATCATCATCATTCACTTAACGGTTTAAGTTTTTACATAACACAATAAATGTACATGGAAGAACTTAATCAGGTTTTTCACTATGTATAAAACATTAATGCATTATGTTTAATGATACTTTTAAAAAAATGTACCATGATGGTACATAAAGGCAGTGGGTGGTGCATGCCTTTTACCAGCACTCTGAAGGCAGAGGCAGGAGAGTATCTGTGAGTGAGAGGCCAGTCTGGTCTACAGAGCAAGTTCTAAGACAGCCAAGGCTACACAGAGAAACTGTCTCGGGGGTGTGGGAGGGGTGGGATTAGAATAACTCCCCCTTGGGACAGAAGCAGTCCCCACAGAATCCTGGGGCTGGTTCTTTATGACATTATCTTCACTGGGCTAAGAAAGCCCTTTAACCCATTTTCCACACTTTAGTATGTCCACTACATGTGTACTGGGTTTTCAGCCTCTTTGCAAATTACACATCAATGGGTAGCTTGCTTGGAATTTCTTTTGTATTCTACAAATGGCTCTTAACTCATCCCCTATGTAGCCCAGGCTGGACCTGAACTTCTAATTTTTCCATCTTAGCTTCCCAAGTACTAAGACCAACAGAATATGTCACCATGCTCAGCAACATGATTTTCTTGTTCCCTTTTCCCTAGACTGGGTCTCACTGTGTTGCCCTGGCTGACCTGGAATTCCCTATGAGGATCAGCTGGCTTCAAACTCAGAGAGTTTGCCTGTCTCTGCTTCCCAAGTGCTGGGATGGAAGGTACATGCTTCCATATCCCCAGACATGATTTTCATAATAAATCCTCTGGCTTTTACTTTTGTTAGCTCTAAAATCAATGATCTTGACCTTCACTGTTTCAGCCACCTAGTATTAAAATATAAAACTGTGGTCTGGGGATGTAGCTCAGATAGTGGAGTGCTTGTCTATCATGCAGAAGGCCCTGGGTTGTTCAATTAAAAGCACAGCATAAACTGGGCTTAATTATTATGGTAATTGTATCATTTAGGTGGAGGCAGGAGGATCAGAAGTTCAAGGTCATCTATGGCCACAGAAGGGGTTCAAGGCCAGACTGGGCTGGAGACCTTGTCTTAATAAATAAAAAATACCCTCCCCGCAAAAACCCCAAACAAGCAGAAAACCACCCTCACATCATTTATTTATTTATTTTTAATTTATTATTTTTGTGTATGTGTGGTTTTTTGAGACAGAGTTTCTCTGTGTAGTTTTGGTGCCTGTCCTGGATCTGGCTCTGTAGACCAGGCTGGCCTCGAACTCACAGAGATCCGCCTGCTTCTGCCTCCTGGGTGCTGGGATTAAAGGTGTGTGCCACCACCCCCGGCAAAGCTCCTTATTCTTAATAATATTCACTTCTTTAGACATGAGACAACTTAGGCTAAAAGGTAAAGGTCAGTAAGAGGGCCCAGAGGGTAAGGGCACTTACCACATAAGCTTAAATAACTCAGTTAAATCACTAGAATCCACTAAAGTGTGGAAAATGGGTTAAAGGGCTTTCTTAGCCCAGTGAAGATAATGTCATAAAGAACCAGCCCCAGGACTTCTGTGGGGACTGCTTCTGTCCCAAGGGAGAGTATTAGTTTTGCTTGAGGCCATGGGAATATACAGCAGGTGACAACTAGTGTTCAACAGGTGGACCCACCAGATGAATAACTCTCTGATGGGAAGCCCCACTTGGCAAGGACCGTGGGATCACTGACTGTAAATGACCAGTTACTCCTGTCTGTAATTTATCTCATGTGCCACTACATTTCTTCCCTAAAAAGAGCTTTGGGTGTTTTCCCACTGCTTGTGTGTTTATCTCATGTATGTATTACATCTATTGGGCACAATTATAGCTGTGGATGGTCAGGAAGATGATTTCTGCTTAAGTTGTATAATTCTGAATAAAAATACTAGATTATTTTTTTATAACTGACCCAGGCAAGCAACAGTATTCTCAGTCACAAAGACAGTTAATTTAAGGCTTTAGAACAAATTCAAAACAGACTAGCTTACCACTGCAGAGACAAGTTCCCAGGTGTTTATTGCTGAATCAAGGTCAGACATGAATGAAGCAACTCTGGTAGACATGACCCCTGCAGTAACTGACTTTCTGCACGTACCCCTACCACTCGAGGTTCAGCTAACTGTTTACTGTTTAAGTCCTGAATTTCAATGTCATCTTCTGTCTGGGAACCCTGACCACTTACAGCTATGTGCACGGCCAAGCGTTACTCACTGGCTGGTCAGTGTGACCTCCCTAGCCTGAAAGAAACTGTGTGACTTACCAGGTGTTGAGAATGGGTCGGACCCTGCATATGTAACTTATAACCGTCCAGAGTTCGGCTGTTAACAGTACGTGTGTGTGCTGAAAAGGAGATGTAGCTGAGTGTGCAGAGGGCGAAGTGAGAGAGATGTAGGAAGTGTGAGTAGTGTGAGTGAGAGAGTCAAGAGTGAGGGAATGGTCTAGTAGTGTGTGAAGGAAAGTAGCAGAGTAGAGAGAAGAAATGTGTGTAGAAGAGAGTTGTGGAGCTATGTAATAAAGAGATGTAACTGTACATAGAAATATATGGCTGTACAAGAAGAGATGAATGTATTTAAAGAGAGAGATATAGCTGTACGTAAAGAATATAGCTGTGTGGAGACAGATTTCCAGAAAGAGACTTTTTAAGATGAAGTAAAAGAGAAAACTGCCATCAGAATGCGTGTTTTCTTCCTAATATCCCTTTGATAGAAAAAGTCTAGCCCTAACCGCATGTGGATTTTTCTGCATACCCTCATGCTGCCTGGAGGTTGGCCCCTCACAGCCAGTGGTATAGTTTGCTTTGATAAATCATGACCAAAAACAACTTGGGGAGGAAAGGGCTTATTGGGCTTCCATGTCCCATTCACAGCTGATCACCCAGGGAAGTCAGGGCAGGAACCATGGAAGAAAGCTGCCTACTAGCTTGTCCCCAGGCTCATGTTTATCTACTTCTTAGACCTCGCAGGACCACCAAACAAGAGGTGCCACTACTCATAGGGAGTTGAGCCTGCCCCCTCATTAATCAGCAATTAGGAAAACACCATGAAGCTAGGCCACAATGGGGAAGGCATATCCTCAACTGAAGGTCCCTCCTCCTAGGTGAACTAGCTTGTGTCAAGTTGACAAAACCTAACAAGCACATATTTGTGGAAGGAGAGAACTGACTCCAAAGTCGTTCTCTGACTTCTAGAAGTACATCCCAACCACACACATATACAATAATCAAAAATATAAATAAATGGCATGATGATTTCATTTTTTTCCTGTTTCCTATTTTTTGTAGTCATACTCCTCATAGAAAACAAAAAGCTAATCTTATGAAATGAGTTTATTTCTTATTCAAGACCAATCTACCCACCTCTTCTTATTGACTGTCTTTTCTTCTTTCTTTGGATTCCCTCTAAAAGTCTATCACAGTCGATACTTGGCCATTAGGTTTCAATCCATTTTCTTTTTTTAAAGAAAGGGTGTCACCATGTAGCCCTGGCCAGCCTGGGACTTGGCATATAGGCCAGCTGGTCTCAAACTCAGAGATCTGTCTGCCTACCTCCCAAGTGCTGTGATTAAATGTGAGTGCTCAACTTCTATGTTTTATGTCTTAGCCAAATCATAAACTATAAACTACTTCTTTATTCCCTATGAGTTCTGCTACTCAAAACAGCTGGTCGACCTTTTAAAAGGGCACTGAGAACTCCTAACTGCTACATTCAATGGACAAACTTCTTTCCTCCTTTTCCACTTCCTTAAAAAAAAAATTAAACTTCTTGCCAGGTGATGGGGGCGCATGCCTTTAATCCCAGCACTCGGGAGGCAGAGTCAGGCGAATCTCTGTGAGTTCAAAGCCAGCCTGGTCTACAAAGTGAGATCCAGGACAGGCACCAAAACTACACAGAGAAACCCTGTCTTGAAAAAACAAAAAACAAAAAAAAAAAATAAACTTCTTATAAATTTCATTTTTACTATTTGTGTGTGTGTGTGTGAGAATGTATGTGGTTGATATATTGTGCACCCCAATAAACTTATCTGGGGGTCAGAGAACAGAACAGCCATTATATTAAACATAGAGGACTGGCGGGCAGCAGTGGTGGCGCACACCTTTAATCCCAGCACTCGAGAGGCTTTTAAGCTTTGAGCAGCAGTTCAGCTGAGATCCATTCGGATGAGGACTCAGAGGCTTCCAGTCTGAGGAAACAGGATTGGCTGAGAAGTTGGCGAGGTGAGGTAGCTGTGGCCTGTTCTGTTTCTCTGATCTTTCAGCATTCACCCCAATACCTGGATCCGGGTTTGTTTTTATTAATAAGACCTTTTAAGATTCGTGTTACGTGTGTGTATGTGTGTGTGTGTGTGTGTGTGTGTGTGTGTGTGTGTGTGTGTGTGTTGATAAGCATGAAGTCAAAGGACAACTTGTAGGAGTCAATTCTTTCCTTCCGCCTCTATTCTTTCCTTCTGCCTCTACCATGTGGGACTCAGGGACTAAACTCAGGCCATCAAGTGCCTTACTGCTGAGCCATCCCCATAGCCCTTTTAAAACAAACAAATAAACACACACACCCAACTACTCTGGTTTTTGTTGTTTTGTTGTCAGGTTTTGTGCACATTCTCAAGCATGTATGTGTGTGTATATGCGTACATTTGTGTGGGGGGCGGGGTGTGTGGAGGATGAGGTTTGACTAGGGTATAAAGGTCAGACGATAATGTGGGAGACAGCAAGTTCTCTCTTTCCAACATGGGGTCCTGGAGCTAAAACTCACGCCCTCTGGCTTAGAAGCAAGCATCTTTCCCGGCTGAGCCACCTCTCCAGCACAGCAGACCTAACTCTTGATGCATTCTCCATGTTTGCCTTCTGGAACACCTCTTGTCCCCCACATCTGTCCTCACACCCCCACCACAAGTGAACTTAAATGAATGTTAACTGTCCAGTTATTCTCCTTAGCTAGCTCACTTACGCTGAGACTTAAAGTACTGCTAAGTAGTTCCTACTTATTAGCCTTTCTATTTCTAGTTTGTCACTGGCCAAACAGCTTTCTGAATGTCATTGGAGCTTCTTAGAGTTACAAGGTTTAAGGCCAGGTATAATAAATGGCACACACTTTAATCCCAGCACTCCTGAGGCAGAGGCAGGTAGAGCTCTTGACAATTTGAGGCCAAGCCTGGTCTACATAAAGAGTCCCAGGCCAGTCAGGGCTACATATTGAGGTTCCATCTTAAAAAAAGTTAGAGAGTATAAAACAGGTTCTGAAGGATAAATGGCACAATCATTTATCCAAATGCAAATACAGCTGACCTCACCCTTACTTTGAGTGATTCATTTCAAGATCTCCAATGGACACACGCCTAAATACACTCCAACAGATTTCATCATGACATTCAGGAGGACATACAATTTAAAAACTATTAATCGCTTTTTCTGGATTTCCTGTTTCCTATTTTTGGCTATGAATTGGCCAGGAGTAAAAGAAACCATGGAAGATAAACCTGACAAATATCTGTAAAAAGTGAAGCAAGAACCTACCTTAAATTTGATTATTAGTTTCTTTGTTTCCACAGAGGCCTCTCCTGCTTTCTTCTGCTCGCCATCAGAATCACTGTGAGAATCTGACGATTTGGAGTCTTCTTGGGTGTCAGGTGACTTTTCATTGTCCTTACTAGATGGCACATCAGGAGTGTGTGGAATGAAATCATCAGGTTTTTCCCACTTCGATTCTGCTCAACACGTTTTAATAACTGTATTACTTATTTAGCAATACTTCTTAGCAATACAACACTTTTTTTTATCATGTACAATTATTAAATAATACATTACATATACACACACACATATATACTTTATCAAGAAAAGAGCCCAAAAACCTCTAATTTTTTTTTATTGTTCAGAAAACTTAGGACAATCTGCATTTACTAACTCATAAACCCTAGATGAGGAGCTTGGGAAGTGGGTGATAGTTTTAAAAATCTTCAGTTTACCTGAAAACAATTTCAAGAAAACATACTGACAATGACTTTACAGAACATTTCCTGAAACTTGTCACAAAGACTGTCTGGAGTTCTTGTAATAGCGATGAACTGAATACATGACTTTCACAGTAAAGGACTCTCAACTGGCTGAACTCTACCACCATCTATTGTTCACTGGGCTTCTAGAGACATTCAAGTCTCTCTATTGTCTTGTCTCTACTTTAGTTTAGTGAAAAGGAGAGAAACTAAACAATTTGTTACCCAACTGAGACAATTTTTAGAGTGAGGGAGACTAGGAGACAGAGGCAGGAGGATTTCTGTGAGTTCAAGGCCTGCCTGGTTTACTTGGTGAATTCCAGACCAGCCAGAGCTACAAAATAAGACCCTGTCTTAACAAATAAACAAGAGTGAGTGTGGCTAGGAATTGCACTGACCAGGGTTAAACTCCTCCCAACCCCAGAGAACACGTTCTATGTCTGAAGAACGACTACAGGCTCAGGGACCTCACTGGTAAGAAGCGGTGCTTCCAAGTTAGGTTTGTATTATTATAAAGTCCTATCATATTAACAGGCTATATGATCTCTATAAAGACCCAGTACTTCACTTCTATGGTACAGAAACACTGCTCTCACTGGGCAGAATGCATATCTGTTTGAAAGTGTAAAGGCCATTTCTTCCTAAAAGGCATACTATAGGGCTCTGGGTAATAAGAATTAGAAACACAGACAAGAGCCAGGCTGATGGCAGCAAGTTAAGTGTGAGGACTGACAAGGAAGGACGCCCAGTGGTACTGGCTGAGAAACCTGAGGGTATTTCACTGAAGGAACTTCAACTACCCAAATGGAAACATTACTTCATTGCTCACAGTCATTAAATATCAACACGAACATGGTCAAGTTTTAATATCGTCTGGGCCCCCAGTTCTTTCTATTCTTCAGGCCTGTTGTTTATATACCTGAACATATGATGTATGCTGGGAGAAACAAGAAATTATTTATAAGAAACAAGAAATTATTCAATAAATAAAAAAATTATTTACTGAAGACCAGCTGGATGTGGTGGCAGAGTCCTGTAATTGAGCCCGTGGGAGACAGAGGCGGGAGGACCAAGACTTCAAGGTCCCACTCAGCCAACTACTGAGTTGGCGGCCAGGCTGAGGTACTCTCAAAAAGCCAGAAACGGAACACCAAAAACTGAACTGAAGGATAGTTCTATGAGAAACTCTGTGATTTTCTAAGACTTCTGTACTTGTTTCTTCTTCGTGTAACCCAGTCTCACCATCTGAGGATGTCCTTTGAACCTCTTCTTCCTGACTCCACCCCTCATGGGATTACAGGTATGTTTGATTACACTTGTTTTTTATTTTTTGGAGTGTATGGTATATACCTGTAGGTGTCCACGTATGTGGGGGTGTGCTTGCCTCTGCTTTTGCATGTAGAGTCTAGAGGACTACTTCCGGTACATTTCCCCATCAATTCTCCACTTTCTCTTTCAGGGTATTGTCTCTCACTGAACCTAGACTGGCCACTCAACAAACCCTGGGATTTGCTCGTCTCTGCTCACCCAGTGTTAGGGTTACAGGTGCTTCCTTCCACATCTTGCTATATGGGTGCTGGGGATTTGAACTCAGGCCTTCATACTTGGACAGCAAGCACTTTACCCAACAAGTCATCTTCCCAGTCCCATACCCAGATTTATGGAATGTTACAGACTGAACCCAGGACTCTGTGCATGCTAGGCAAACACTCTACCAATTAAACAACATCTCTAACACAAGGTTTTTGTTTGTTTTTCAAGACAGGGTTTCTCTGTGTAGCTCTGGATGTCCTGGAACTTACTCACTTTGTAGACCAGGCTGGCCTCGAACTCACAGAGATCTGCCTGCCTCTTCCTCTCGAGCAGTGGGATTAAAGGTGTGCACCACCACTGTCCAGCTCAGTTTTGTTCTTTCTTTTTATTTCTTTTTTTGGTAACTGGAGGGACAGCCGTGGGTGCTGGGAACTGAACTCTTATGTATTTTTGGTTGTGAGCCTAGCCTTTAACAGCTGAGCCCCAGTTTTGTTTTGTTTTCTTTTTTTTTTTAATTAATTAACTCATTTATTTTAGGTGCACTGGTGTTTTGCCTGCATGTAGTCTGTGTGAGGGTGTTGGGTCCCCTGGAACTGGAGTTACAGACAGCTGAGCTGCCATGTGGGAGCTGGGAATCGAACCTGGGTTCTCTGGAAGAGCAGCCAGTGTTCTCAACCTCTGAGCCATCTATCACCAGCCCCTGTTTTGTTTTCTTAAAAGAAGAAAATGGTAAAGGCCCAGGTGTAGTTCAATGAGAGAGCATGAGCTAGCATGCATTAGGTCTCAAATTTGATCCTCACCTCGACAAAAGTTGAACTAGGTGACAACCACAGGTACTTAGAAGGGAAATTATTAAATCAATCCTAAGACCCAGTAATATTAAGAGAGTTGAAGATTCTTTTTTAAAATCTGCAAATGCCTTATTAATTAAGAACAACATTAAGTGGACACAGAGAACTGGCTTAGCAGTTAATTCTTTTTTTTTTTTTTTTTTTTTTTTTTTTTTTGAGATGATTTCTCTGTGTAACAACTCTGGCTGTCCTGGAACTTTCTCTGTAGAGCAGGCTGACCTCAAACTCAGAGATCCAACTGCCTCTGCCTTCTGAGTGTTGGAATTAAAGGCATAGTCACCACCACCCAGCTCAACAGTTCATTTTATTGCTCTCACAGAGGACCAGTGTGGTTCAATTCTAGCACCCACATGGTGATTCAAAACCATCCATAACTACAGTTCCAGGAAATCTGACGCCTTCTTCTGGCTTCCTTGGGCACCAGGCTCACATATGGTGAGCATAAATCCATTTAAAAAAAAAGGAGTAACATTGATGCATAGTACATTTTATAAATAGAAATCTTTTAAGTATCCCTTATAAAAGATAATATATACCTGGTACAGAAATGATTATTATATTACAGTTTCCAAGACTGGATGATAATATTCTCTCATATGCAGTTTTGGGTACAGTTTTAAGTTAAAATAATCAAAGATAACACTCACCTCCTGTTTCTGTATTATAATAATAGGTGTAACCGTCTTCACTTAAACCCTCTACCCAAATGGCCTTTGCTGCTGTCTAATAGGAGGGAAAAAAACAATACACTGACAATAATGACAATAGCTAGCTACTGAATAACTAAGGCAAATGTGGCTATCCTTTCTTTTCCACCTGGCACCTGGGAGTCGAGAGTGGTGATAAAGATCATGCAACACAGCCTGCTTTTCTAGTCACTACTAACTTTCAAACAGAGAATGTCTCATCTCTCAAAGCCAGGAATTCTGTCCAGTTGGACAGACACGTAAACAAGAAATGACTACAAACTGACTAACAATATTTATCCTGAATAGGGTTTTTTGTGCAGAGATGTCCCTGTTCCTTCTCTACCCAGCCTTCTAACAGAAGGATTATAGGAAGGAAGAGGCCAAGCTGGGGGTTGAAGAAGAGAACTGCTTATTTGGAAATTAATTTGCTTAACAAAATTCCACAAAAAGCTACAGTCACCAGAATTTGTTTAGCTCAGGGGTGGAATGCTGGCTGTTCACAAAGCCCTAGGAGCAATCCCTGGTACATAAACCTGACCAGCCACCCAACCCTGAACTTGCCCACCCTAGAAGCCAATCACTTGAAAGAATAAAGCAAAGACACCATAAATACGTTATAGTTACCTTTTTTAAGTTCCCTTGAAATCCTTCTGGCTTCTCCCATTGAGATGCTGAAAACAAAATATATTGTAAAATAATTTTGCTTTAAAATAAAACAAGCCCCCAAATTTAATTAGGTAAAAATCCACAGGATAGTCACTATTATGTACAAAACACTACAAAGTAGATTAAATAAAAGAAACAACACATATCCTTAGTGGTACTGCACAGAATACATGTATTGAATGTTACATAATCGAGAAGAAACGGCAGCATGGTCAAGAGTTACTGAAACTTCCACAGTAATTACTAGGGCTGGGTAGGACTTTTCTCAGAGGTTAGAGAATTTCTACTTGGTAGGTGATTGTTTTAGCATCTTTATGTGCTCTTTAACTCTTCTGTGAGATGCCTTGCCTATTGTGGTTTAAATGAGAATGGCCCCCAGAGGCTCATATATTTGAACACTTGGTCCCCAGTTGGTGAAACTATTTGGGAAGGATTAGGAAGTGTGGCCTTCTTGAAGGATGTGTTGCTGGGGTGGAGACCTGGAGGTTTCAAAAGCCTACACCATTCCCAGTTTGCTTGCTCTCTATGCCTCCTGGTTGTGGATGAGATGCATCCCAAGTGTTTATTTCTGGTTGATTTACTGTTGAACTACAATATGCATTTCACTTAAGACTCAGAGCAAATAAATGGTTAGCAATTATTACTACTGGGGCTGGGGATGGTTCAGAGGTTAAGTCACCAGAGGCTCTTCCGGGGACCTGGTTTGGTTCTCCACACTCACGTGACAGCTCCCAACCATTTGTAACTCCAGTTCCAGGGGATGTAATGCCCTCTTTGCTCCTCCATGGACATTGCACACACATGGTGCACAAACATTACATACAGGTAAAACACCCATATAAAATAGAAATTAAAACCCCAAAAACTTATGGAGTAATAAATTCTGCCAACACTGGGCCAAGGATACAAATGCTAAGACAGCACCTCAGAAGCGATGAGTAGTTAAGGCTAACTTTAAATTCCTGGTCCTCCTGCTTCTACCTCCCAAGTGCCAGGGTTATTGATGTGTCTGCTGCTACAACTACAGCTAACTGTTAGCATGAGTTACCCCATAATTTTTTATTTTTTTGAGACAGGGTTTCTCTGTGTAGGCTTGGCTGTCCTGGAACTCACTCTGAAGACTATGCTGGCCTCGAACTCACAGAGATCCATCTGCCTCTACCTTCTAAGTGCTAGGATTAAAGGCGTGCGCCACCATGTCTGGCTAGGAACTTACAAGATTTGAATCATGACACTGGTCTGCAGTAAGTAGGGTATTCTTAGTGTTTGTTTGTTTGTTTGTCTTGTTTTGTCTTACTCTGTACCCCAAGCTGGCACGGATCCCACTATGCTAGTCTCTAATTTGTGGTAATCCTTCTGAATGCCAGAATTATAGGGTATATATATATCATAACAAAAGGCACAATTTTCCTTTTTTTGGTTTTTCGAGTCAGGGTTTCTCTGTGTAGCTTTGCGCCTTTCCTGGATCTTGCTCTGTAGCCCAGGCTGGCCTCGAACTCACAGAGATCCACCTGCCTCTGCCTCCTGAGTGCTGGGATTAAAGGCGTGTGCCACCACCGCCCGGCACAATTTTCTAAGCTTCATGGAAAAAAGGAAGTTAGTTTCTTACTGCTTAACAGATGCCAATATGAAATCAATATTAACTAAAAAACTCAATACAGAAACTGCTGTGTTTTTCTATTTTCTAGTAGTTCTGTGATTCCACAGTGTACCTCCCGTGATGAGATCGTAATAGTAACAGTGACCATCGGACGTTACTCCTTCTACCCATCTACCCTTCAAAGCGTCTTTCTTTTTCTTTTCCTTTTTCTTCTTCTTCTCTTTCTGTTGAGTTGATGTAGAAGTGGGCTGGACAGTGCTGGTCACTGGTGGTATACTTGGCTCTGAAATGTCTAGAAAAAAAGATAAAGAGGGGTAACTTTACCTTTTTAAATGTTGTATTAGTCAGAAGCCTGGCAAAGCCCAGCACAGTGACGCATGCCTGTAATTCCAGCTACTCAGGAGGCAACTATTCAGGAGGCTGAGACAGAACAATTTATGTGTTTGAGACCAGCCTAGATAACAATTTTTAAAAACAAAACCAAAATTTGATAAGATTGTTTTTGGGAACAAAACACATTATAATAAAATTGTCTGAAATATAATCGTGGAAGAATATATAAGGGGAGTGAAAAAATTGTAATTGTACGGGTTATTTAGTTCTATCAAACATTAAAGGTCATCCTAGGGGCTAAGGAGTATGACCCAGTGGTAGTGCCCCTACCAAGAATGCCCTAAGCTGTGGGTTTAATCTCAGCACACCACGAAGAAAACAAACAAAACAATTTACAACTTACTCTGAAGAACAGGTATCCCTGCCCACACCAACGAAGGCCAGTGTTGAGGACGAGGGGAATCGTGTCAGAACACTGGGACACACCAACAAACAAGCTACTTCCCACTGGCTTCTCTCTTCTTCACACCCTTATAATCCCGGGTCAAGCCGGGCAGTGGTGGTGCACCCCTTTAGATTTAGCACTCTCAGCAGAGGCTGGCCTGGACTACAGAGGGAGTTCCAGGATAGCCAGGGCTACACAGAGAAACCCTGTCTCAAAAAACCAACCAAACAAAAGCTCTCTAGGTCAAATATACCTGAAAACAAATGAAAAACAAAAAAAGCTCCCACACTAAAAATACTGTTAAATTTGACTACATGATTAAATTTTTTGTATAACAAAATGAAAAGAAAAAAAAAGCAAAAACAGAGGCAAGAAAAATGAAAAAATTAACAATAAGTTAATGTTCCTAATAATGACTCATTAAAAATCAAACGTCCTAACAGAAAACATACAATTCAGAGAATAAATATTTTCTTTTACTAATATTCAAAGAAATGCAAATAAATATAGTTTCTTTTTATAGATTAATACTGAAAAGTTTGATGAAACTCCACTGTCATCTATGGGTATATACATAAATGTGAGAAAAAAATGTTTTCATGTCTTTCTGCTCAAAAGACAGCTAATATTTTCGACGACAGTTAACAACTTTTTTATTTCTAGAAAAATGTAAATCAGATCCACCATTTGTAGAGCTAGCTTGTCCTCAGCTATAATATAGTACATTCATCCTTTGATACTACACGTCTTACCCAGAAGATGAACCCACAGAGAAAAATAAACACAAAAACACACATTTGTGACAGGCTGCATTTTTTGTTTGTTTGTTTGGTTGGTTGGTTTTTCGAGACAGGGTTTCAGGGTTTCCTCTTTGTAGCCCTGGCTGCCCTGGAACTCACTCTGTAGACCAGGCTGGCCTCGAATCAGAGATCCGCCTGTCTCTCTCTGCCTTCTAAGTGCTGAGATTAATGGGGCGTGTGTGTGTGCAGATCTTTAACAGACATTATACATATAATCCAAAAGGATCCCACAGGGGCATAATGGCTCATCTCTGTAATCCCAGCCTGCCTGACTACCTTGAGTTTGAGGCCAGCCTAGGCTACATAGTGAGCTCCAGGCTAGCCAGAGCTATATAGTGAGACTCTGTATCAAAACAGACAAACCAATACCCCCACCATGGACAGGAAGATATCTGTATGTATATTTAAAATTAATCTGTGCTGAGTATGGTGGCATACACCTTTAATCCCAGCATTTGGGAGGCCAGCCTGGTCTACAGAGAGCTCCAGGGACAGCCAGGGCTACACAGAAAAACCCTGTTTCAAAAAACCAAAAAATTCACCTTAAAATGGCATTGAAATGGAATCTTTTAATCTCTCTATATAAAATTAATAAGTTTTCAACTAACACATCTCCAAGATACCTACCTGATTTTTCCTCTCAAAATGCTTTATGTTCAGTTGGGTGTAATGATGCATGGCTGTAATCCCAGAACTTGGGAGCCTGTCCGACATCACATAGTGAGTTTGAGGCCAGTTTGAACTAACCAGTGAGACTCTCATTCACTAATAAATAAATAGCTTTCTGGAACCACATGCTCCTTCTTTTCCTTAAATACTAACATTTAGACTACATTAAGCTGACAATTGTTTTTATTTAATGGAAGCAAAATTTGCTTAAACCTATAATTAAGACTTCTTTTTATTAGAGACTAAAGAGTATCATTTCACGCTGAAAAATTTGGCTTGAACTGAGCAGGAAGCTCCCTCCCCAGTGACTTGTGTTGTACCACAAGGTGCTACTCAGGTAGCCAACAGTCCGACTGCTCCAGTCTTCCTTGCTTGCGGAAGACAACTTCTTACAGTAGCTATGGTGTTGAAGGGAGAGAGTCATAACTGGCTAAATTACTGAGAATAAGTGACTGCTGCTATAGCATGACAACTCAATGCTCATAAAGGGATCTTCCACATCTCACCTCTCCCAAGAAACCTCTCTCAGAAAAAAGGGGTGGAAAGACTGTAAGAGCCAAGAGATGGAGATGGTGTAGTGTGGTTTTTTTCCCCTCTGGGTACAACATGATCACACCACCACTATCTTGGAGTAGAGAGTACCCTGATCCAGTCACAGCAATGAAAGAAACAAGCAACTGGTACAGTGATGGTCAAGTACATGCTGACGGGACTGGACTACTGACATTTCCCAAGAGGAGGGAGGGGACACTCAAGGACCTGGTCCTTCTCACCTAGATTCTAGCTATTATTCCATCGTGTTCCAGCTCCCCTCCCAACAGGTGATCTTGGCAGATGCTGAAGTAAAAGGCAGTGAAGGGTTAACTGAAAAGAGCCTCCATGATGCAGAGTCTCCAAGGTAGCGACCTATGATGGGGTGTGTCTTTGATGATGTAGCTGTACTGGGGTCATCCATGCACTTATAAATAACTCCTTATCCATGCTGCTTAGTTAAGTCCAATAAAGTCAGTGGTTCACAAAAGCAAAAATCCAAATTATCTGACCACCTGAACTACTACATGAGATCAACAATCAAGATCTACTCTATACCTGGTTTAGGAACTGGGCTCCCAGCTTGCTGGAGGCTGTGGAGCTTTAGGAGGTGGGGCCTGGTTGGCGGACTACATGGGGGGGTGCCCTCTGTTTCTATCTACTTTTGGGCTCTGGCCTGCTCTCTCTGCCTCTGGTCTGTGTCGTGGGAATAAGCTTCCATCTCGGGCACCCACACCGTGCCGTCCTAGCCACGGTGCACCCAAACCTCTGACACTGACCCACAGCTGACAGTCTGTCCTGTAAATTGTTGCTGTCAGCTCTTTTGTTACCAGAAAAGTAACTAAAACAACTTGTCATGGAAGAAAGCTCACAAAAACTTCCTACTTTAGAGCCTGAATTCAACCAGATGGAAACATCCATAACTCAAGCCCTCAAAATAATCTGCGGCTTGAGGTAAAGTCGACTATTAGTCAGTAAAAGGCAACTCCTTCATTATGTAGCCAATCATATAAATAGATACAACTCAGTTTTGGCCATGTGGAAAATATATAATTATAATGCAAGTTTTTTTTAAATTTAAATTTTAATTTTTTTTAATGAGTAGTGCCTGTAACAATGAGTATTTAAAGAGAAGCCTCAAGGTTTTGGAAATGAATCATTCAGCTAGGCTGGAGCTAGGACCAGGTAACTGTAAAGGTAATATGGCTGATATGAATAAAGGTGTCAGAAGATAAAGCATTAAAAGCAAAACATGGGGCCAGCAAGATGGTTTGGTGCATTATGGCACTTGCCACTGACCTGAGTTGATTCTGGGAACCCACATGGTGGAAGGAGAGAACTGACCCTTCCAGGTTGTCCTCTGACCTCCACACACCATCAACATAAAGATAAATAAGTAAATAATGTAAAAAGCAAAACAAGCCAGGCATGGTGGCTCGTGCTTTTTAATTTCCGAAGGCCTAGGCGGGAGGCTCACAAGATCAAGACCAGTCCAGGATATCTGGGAGACTGTATCTCAACAACAAAACAACCACGACATTAGCAACAGCACAAAATACAAGCACTTCAAAGTCCACATTCTATGATACACACTAAAAGCGCTAGAATACTTGAGGTACACAACTCCTATATGGAAACAATGAAGAGTCCCTCAGCACGACCGTGATGTTACTTTTAAAGCGTCTCGCTGATATTTTACCTGACTCTAAGCCAAGTCGTTTCAGATCCTCTTGGTATGCCTTCAGGGCAGCTGCCTCCATCGCCGCAAACTCCTTGGACGCCTTTTCTTCTTCCTTTGCCTTATCCAAGCTTTTCTGTTTAATCTATGTAAGAACACGTGAAGGTGAAGGTGAGAGATGGGATCAACATTTGCACAGAAAATGAACAAAGAGCCAACTGAAATTACCTCACTGATCCTCTTGGCCACATTTTCCTTGTGATTCTTTCCTCTTTCATGAAATTCAACACTCTTGAAAATGGAAAAGGAAAAAGCATCATTAACCTCACAGCAAACTAATACTGTGAATACAGGGCTGAAATACAAGATTAAAATGGCAGAAAATATAAAAATGATTAGTTTTAATGCAAACTGACCCCGGAATCAAATGACACTAGTGGCCTAAGCAGATTCTCGTGTTCGCCCACTAGATGTTCTCTGGTTCTCAAAATGAGCCAGGATGACCACACCACAGGACAAAGTGTGGGGAACAACTTTCAAGAAGAAGTATGTCTCAGCTGAGCAGTGGCATATACCTGTAACCCGAGCACTTTGAAGGATGAGGCAAGAGAAACCTGAGTTTGCTCAAGTAACACCCATCTCAAAACAAAAAGAGAGAAGTAACAACAATAAAACTGTCCCAAACCAAAAAACCCCACCAAATAAACAAAAGCCACAACAACAACAACAACAAAACACACTACCTTTCAACATCAGATGTCAAAACTGGTTAAGCCTCTAATTTCATTTTCTGCTTTGCTATATTAGAGACATATCCTTAAGGACTTGGTCTTTAAAACATTAAGAAAAATAGATATTTAGAGAATTCCTCCTTCGGGCAGGTAAGACGGCTTAGTGGGTAAAGGTGCTTGACCAAGCTTGACCACCCGCCTCCCCCCCCAGGACCCGCAGGAACACTGGCCTTTGACCTGCACCCTGAGGAACACGCACACCAACACATATACACACACCCACACACATTTAAAACAAATTCCTCACATTGTGCAAAATGATGTAATAAACAAGGTTATTCATTGCAGTACTGTGTGGAGCAACAATCTTGTAGTCCATCTATTGGGGACTGGCTGAGTGAATTGCGTACATCCCCACAGGCTTTTATCACAGGCAAGAAGCTCACAGCTCCCTATGTATTGACATGGAGACACCTTCAGGATATACTGTTCAGTTAAAAACAAAACTGTGCTATTTGTCATCGTGATGGAATAAAATACATGCACATGGAAACAATGAAGTATAGACATGGGGGGGAGGGGAGTTAACTTTTGAAGGGTAACAGTAATTAAGTTTTGACATGGATGGCTGAGTGAGCACTGGGACCTGCTTAAATAATCAGAAACTCTCAATAAATTACAGATGTCTGATGGTAAGTAATAGAAAATCCCAGAAAAATGCCTTAAAATAAATGCTGTCAATCAAATTCTGTATGACACATTAACCAAGCTATTCTAATATACTCCTATGAACTCTTCATTAAAGTGAGAGTTTGTAAAGCAAACAATCATCTATTGTTCCTATACCGGGTTACCTACAGGTGATACACCATACAAAGAATACCATGTGAAAGGACCATTCAAAACTGATTATGGTTTGTAGTTAACAGTTAAATTACTAGATATTTAGGGAGATGCAGACAAACTTCTGGAAAGATAGTTTATTTTCAGTAACTCATAAAACTGGCTTTACTGCCTAGGTACTTCCAGGGATGGGTCATTTTTCAATTTGTGTGGTTTTTAAAAGCTCATGGCAGTTTTAGTAAGGGTTAGTCTAAGCCAGATAAAATATGCACATTCTTTAGCAACAATCAGTAAAGACCAAAACAAAAGAGCAATACTCCTTAAAGCCAAAGACCTCACAGGTGATTTCAAAGTGTTTACTGAGGGAACA
>CABHPH010147679.1:483-30451 GCA_902168325.1 Peromyscus nudipes | reverse complement strand
ATAGATAGATAGATAGATAGATAGATAGATAGATAGATAGATAGATGGAGTGCATGTGTTTGTGTAAGTGAATATAAATGTAATGAGGGACTAGAGTAATGGTTCATTGGTTAAATGCACTATCCTCATGTCCTGAGAATCTGGGTTCTATTTCAACTACCCACATGACAGCTTACAACCATCTATAAGTCTAGTACCAGAGCATCCAACACCTTCTTCTGGATCAGGCAGGCACTGCATGCACATGGTGCCCAGACATACAGGCAGACAAAACACCCATACACAGAAAAGAAACATAAATTAATCTAAAAAATTGTAATTGAGAGTGACTGTAAAACTTTAAGTGAAGCTCAATGCTTCATAATGGATTTTAATTATACAGAAGTTCATTGAGATGTAGAGTTTGTTATTAGGCAAGAGTTTGAGTGGCTTCCTTAAACAAGCTGTGGCATATTTTTATTTGTGAGTTAATTTGAATAAATTATTTTATTTTTAAAAGACACTGACAATTTACTACTAAGTAATGCTCTGTCTTCAGGAACTCACCTCTTCCTTATTTATCATTAATTCTCATGCTCATTAGTTCATATAACCTTTGCTTTGTATGAGCTTCTGAAGTAATCAATGATTTAAAAGGTGGGCATTTATTTAACTCTGAAGGTGGCTGGGGAAGGACTAGAGGTTTCTTCTACCTAGCATGGACTTGATTAAGCTCAGATGAGCCTTGTCGTTTGTCTATAGCCTGGTGGTAAGCTGAGGGCTGCCTGAGCTATAGGCTAAAGTGAGGGATGTCTGAGTTACCTGGGATATGTGTCTCTCATCATCCACTAGATTATCCTGGGCTCCTCATTTTTTAACTGGGTTCTTATGACAATGAGAAGTGAAAGCCTACAGCATGATCATAGCCAAGAGCCCCCAAAAGTCACTCTAGCTATTGTTTCATGAATAAGAGCCAGTCATAAAATGAAGAATATATTCAAGAAGTCAGAGAAAGAAAGATATTGTGGAATAATCTTTTTGTACACTGTGAAGATGTGTCACTTTGATTGGTTTAATAAAAAGCTGAATGACCAATAGTGAGGCAGGATTTCCAGGTAGAGAGGACACTAGGAAGAAGACAGAGATGCCATGAGATACAGAGCACCAGGATGGGCAATATGGGGATGAGGTAATAAAGCCATGAGGCAGAAAGTTAATTAATAGAATTGGGTTAATTTAAGTTATAAAAGCTAGTTAGAAACAAGCCTAAGTTATTGGCCAACCTTTCATAATTAATAATAAGTCTCTATAGCATTATTGGGAAGCCATTTGTCCTGACAAAAAGTCCTGATGAAAAATGGCATCCTATGTGGAGGCATGTATTTCCTGAGAAAGCTTTAAAAAGTTCCAGACACACAAAAACAGAGCCAAATGTGGCTTCCTAGTCCTACAGAATCTCACGTGGGTCATGGTACAGAGATGCATCTCCTGGCCACACCTGTGGGCTTGAGCTGCCAGTGCACCATGAGCTATGTATGCTGCGTGGGGGTTTAAGGTTTTGCTCATGCAGATAAAAAAGGTTGCAGACACACAGTAAATCAGGTTCAAACAGAAAAAAACACCTCTAAACAGGTTACAGTGTGTTTAACAATGTGTGTAGTCTTAAGGAAAAAAAATAGTATAGATAGTCATAAAAATAGCTTAAAATAATAAAGTCTTTAAAGAGAGAAATAAAGTTTTTAAAAAAAATAAGCCATGTTGAGATGGGAAATACACAGGGAGTCTAGATCCTGTATGATGTTATGCTGACTTTAAGTCTTTTGATTACTGATGAGCAAACAATAACTGCTGAGAGACACTGGATTATAAAAACTGCTCAATTAAACCAAGCTATATATTGTGAAAATATTTTAACTTCAAAATGAAAGACAAAAAATATGTTATATTTGGGAAGAGGTTATGCTTTTGTTTCCATAGAAAACAAAAGGCTGTGGATTCACTGAAGGTTGACAGAGATCAGGTTTGACTGAGGGACACTTCCTGAGTATCTTGGCTACAGACATGGGGGAGGAAGCCAAGAAAGAATACAGGACAGGTGACATGTAAGCTTATCCCTCTGCATGAGAACAGCTCAGAGATGAGATGAGACATGATAAATCTTATTGGCTACAGAGTCCCCATAACTTATTATTACCTGCCATCCTTTCATATGGCATGGATAGAGATTTATATTATGGTTTGATTATGTAGTTCAAACAGACTTATAAAATTGAAAGATGCCTGTTACCTGCTCAAACATGGAACAAAAAACATCTTTAAAACTGACTTGTGTACACCACACGTTCCATACTCGTGTTAATGCAGACATGTATCTTACCTTTAAAAGTTTGTATGTTTTCAGAGCAAGGGGACCAAACACCAATGAAAACAGGTGCCCAGGTGTTGCAGTTTCCTCAGAGTTCTGCATTCAGAACAGCTTCAAAACTGATGACTGAGATGGTCCAGCCTCACAAGTTCTAGCCAGGACTTCACCATTATCCTAATTTTCTCAGGGTCCTCCAAAGATTCCAGTGCCCCAAGAGGAAACACAACACTCACATTCCCAAGAATTAGGGTAGATAGTTTTTGGTCATTTGGTGGGTGATAGATGTTTGTCATTGTTTAGGGGGGGTTGGTTACAAATTGTTATTGGTCATGGTCAGAAAAAAAACCTAAACAAAGGAGATTAGATTCAGGAATCTCATTCTGAAAAGAAAAAAGAGGGCTATGGAAATGATGGGATAAAAGGGTAGATTATTGAATCTATTTTAAACTAAAAAAAACTACTAGTCTTAAATATTTTACATTGGTATGGATTTTTATATATTAATATAAATTTAAGGTTATTTTTGTTATACTGCATATATGTCTCTACTCTTGTTTAAGGTATTTTTGTATATTGATACAAATTTAGGTTATTTCTGTTTTAACATACTGTATATATATTTCTACTCTTGTTTAAGGTATTGTACCTATGCAACTCATTTAAAAATGTAATGAAAAGTTCTAGTCCTTAAAATCTACTATTACAGAAAATTAAGAAATATAGGTTAGGAGTTAGTCATCTATAACAATCAAATTTGTGGCCACATTATGTATGTTTTCCAGGTCAAACAGAGATATGTTTTAGATAGACAGATGGTCTTCAAACACTTCAGAGATCTATAGAATATGGCATTTAAGATGTTTTAATAGCATAAGGCTTTTCATGACAATGAGACATATCTGCTCCTGGCAGCATCAATCTACTTCAGAGAAGGAACCTTGGGGTGACTGACCAGGTAGCCAGATGTCTCTTTCATTTCTACAGTTTTGGAAGTTGCTTTCTCTGCACTTCCTGTTTACTTGAGTAATATTTTATCCTTCTTGGGTCTCTGATGGGGATTAAAGACTAGATAGTTATAGTTTTACAGTTTTCCTTGTTACCAAATTCAGAAAAGAAACTTACATAAGAGATGTAAAGTTTATAAGATTGAGAAACATAAAAACTTAAGTTGTTTATCAAAAAGGTCTTTTAAATTATAAAAAGATATTTTTAGGATGGTAATACAAATTATGACAAAAATGGTTTAGGCATAAAACTTTGAACTAAGATAGGATAGATAATGGAGTATTTTCTCTAAATTGCCAAATGCAAATAGACTGGACATTCTAAATGTAATTCTTACCTAATAATTGTTCTTATTATATATCATTTTATTGTGTTAGAGTTAAAACCTTTCTTTTTTAGACAAAAGGGGGAAATGTTGTGGAATATTCCTTTACGCTGTGTGAAGATATGTTACTATAATTGGTTTAATAAAAAGCTAAATGGCCAGTAGATAGGCAGGAGGTATAGCAGAGGTTTCTGGACAGAGAGAGCTCTGGGAAGATAGACCAGAGTCACCAGAGGCAGAGGGACCAGACATGCAGGAGGAGAGTTAATGAGTTAATCCATGAGTCATATGGCAATATGTAGATGAATAGAAATGGATTAATTTAAGTCATAACAGCTTGTGGGAAAAGTCTAAGCTATAGCCCGAGCTTTCATAATTAATAATAAGTCTCCATATCATTTTTGTGAACTAGCGACCCAAAGAAAAGTTCATCTACAGAAAGAGTTTGTGACCATTCAGCAATCAGTCAAGTTGTATTTTAATCAGTTCTATGAATGTAGCCTAACCATGCACATTAAAAACCACAAACTAGGAAGAAACAAATGGGTAAATTATAGATTATATAACAATTTCTTATTCTAAAATTATATGAGACTGGGTTAGATAGCCTACCATCTTGTAGCAAAATGATTTGATCTATAATTATCTTGAAGGGCCATGGGGGGTGGAATGAGCTAGAACAAAGTATAGAGACACATATGCAGAAAATGCCAAGACATACATACCTGGGTATGATAAGTTTAAATATTAATAAAAATGGAAGATTTAATTATCTACAAATATGCTTTATCATCCTAGTATTGGAAAGATGTTTGATACAAGATATATAAAAGCAAACAGCTTTGTCTGGAAGATTTTACCCAAAACATTCTTTGGATCCAGCAAAAGTAAAGTATTTCTTTTCCATAGACATGATCTCAATGTAATCCCAGCTCTGGATATTAAACTCCAAAAGAACTTTCATCTTCTTTCAAATCTTGTGCTTATTTACACAGATGTTGATCAGATTGACTGTGAAGATGTGAGACTAAAGAACTCAGGCATTACCTCAGTGTTTTGCCTAAGGTTCTCTCCCTTAACTCTTACCTCATTGACCCAGTCTGACACACCAGTGATTGACAAGCATTAGCTGGTTGAATTGAATAGGATTGAATTGACTTTCCATGCTGATTCACTGGGGAATGTGCTTTCTTGATGATTGTAGCAGCATGTATTAGGAGGATACTAGCAAAGAGGATTCTCTCTACCACTGGCCAAGACAGGATTAGAGATTTTCTACTTCCTACAAGAAAGTGATTTGGCTTGTGTTAGTGGAAGGAGAGCAATGCACTCTGTGTGGTGGTGGAAGCTTATGTTTTGGGGATGCTAATTGTGCCCCCACTAAGTCTGAAATAAAGGCAGGGAAGCAAGAAGCCCAGCCATCACCTAGGCATCAGGTTTTCCTGGGCATCACTGACCTGGGTCATCCAAGCCACAAAAGAGCACAATGAGAAGACAGAGAGGAAAGTAGCTCACCCTAGCAAAACAGCATTTGGAGAGCCAGCAGGCCAGAAGGATTATGGAAGCCTGAGGGGCCAAAGCACACAGTCAACTGAGCTGAGCTCAGGGGACTTACAGAGACTTAACCACCAACCAGAGAACTTGCATGGGACTGACCTGAGCCCTCTGCACATGTGTTGCAGTTGTGTGGCTTGGTCCTCTTGTGGGACTCCTGGCAGAAGGAGCAGGGGCTGTCTCTGACTCTGTTGCCTGCTCTTAGGATCCTTTCCTCCTGCTGGGTTGCCTCCTCCAGCCTTAATAGGAGAGGAGGGGCCTAGTCTTGCTGCTACTTGATATGCCATGGCTGGCAGATATACATGGGAGGCCTGTACTTTTCTGAAGGGAAGGGAGAGGGAGGAGATGGGGGAGGTCGTGGGGAGGGACTTGGAAGAGAGGAAGGAGAGAGGGGAAACTGTGAGTGGGCTGGTAAAAAATTAATTAATTGATTAATTAAGAAAAAAATTGATGACTTCCCCAATTGTCTTCAGAGAGCTTTCATCCAGTAACTGATGGAAAAAGATGAAGAGACCCACAGCCAAACATTAGGTAGAGCCTGGGCAATCCTGCTGCAGAGAGGGAGGAGCCAAAGAGGTCAAGGACATCACAAGAAAACCCACAGAAACAACTAATCTGGGCTTATAGGAACTCAGAGTCTGAATGAACCACTAGGGAGCCTGCATGGGACTAACCCAGACCCTCTACATATATGTGACAGTTGTGTAGCTTGGTCTACTTGTGGAAATCCTAAAAATGGGAACAGGAGCTATCTCTAATGCTTTGGCTGGCTCTTGGGAACCCATTCCTCATACTGGATTGCCTTGCTCAGCCTTAATATAAGCGGAGATGCTTAGTCTTACTGCAACTTGATAAGCCATGGTTTGTTGATACCCCTGGGAGGTCTTCCCCTTTCTGAACAGAAACAGAGGAGGAGTGAATTGGAAGGTATAGGGTGAAAAGGGGAAGGGGAAAAAATGCCCTGCTCCTGACTAGACTGGAGACTTCCGTCAAGGCAAAACACCCTGACCCTGACTTGACCCCAAGACTGGCTGGCGCTTGAAATCCCACCAATCCCTGAGCTTGCCCCAGAGTCAGGCTGCAGAGTCCCATCAATCCCTGAGTACAGAATCCTACCAGTCCCTAAGCTTGCTCCAAAATCAGGCTACAAAGATCTACCAATCCCAAGACACCCTGTAAAGCTCTGCCCCCTTCAAGAAATCCTGTATAAGCTCTGTACCCTGTTCAGTTTGCTGAGCTTTCTTACTCCTGGCAGCCACCTTCTTGGATTCTTTCTTCCCAATAAATCCCTTGAGTGAGGTTTGTCGTGTAGTGTGAGATTTTTGCTGGAGTGGAGCCCAGCTCAGCTGTAACCACTTTTGCTGGAGATGAGCAGAGCAGAACTGTAACACTTTTGCTGGGAAAACTTTCCCCTAGCAGGCAGAGTTGTTATACTCCTTGGGACCTGAGCAGAGCTGTAACACTTCTCGAGAGGAGCAGAGCTGTAACAACTTCGCTGGGAAACCCTCCCCTACAGGAGCAGAGTTGATACACTTGCATTGGAGAACCCTTTCCCTGGAGCAGAGCTGTAAACTGCTAGTTTACAGTGACTTTGTGGTATTCCTTGGCTTCAGACCTCCAGGATACCTTTCCATCGAGCTGCAATGCTTACAGAGAGGGGAGGTGGGGGGGGTAATAGGAGAAGAGGAGGAAGGGAAACTATGGTAGGGATGTAAAATAAATAAATTAATTAATTAAAAAAGAATAAAAAACCACAACCAAACAAAAAAAATCATTGACTTTGCATTCAATGTTTATAATTGTTTGTTTTGTCCTGGATTTTGGCTGAGATCTTTCTTGGAAAATGATAGACAGAAAAAGCAAATCCATACTAGACTGTGGGATTTTTTCCACTTAATGTAAATAAGCACTAACTATAACAACATAATATTTAAACAGCCAAGAAAAAAGTCCTTATCATTTTTAATGATCCACAATAAAAGTACTAAATTTAATGTATGATATATTATTGATTTACTTGGGGGAATAGGTATTAGAAATCAGTCTTGCAGGGCAAAAATATCTGACTTAGGAAGAAATACATTCAAGAGATTTGTGTTCATTTTAAACCTCAAAGGGTGGCTAATATGAAAAATTGAGATCCTAAGATTCTGATTAAAATTGATTTAGAAGTGGCCTTACCCAACGCCATGAAAATACAGAAATCCTCATTATTGCTCTCATGTGGCTGTTCCCCAATTAATTAACCCTTAATTGTTCCACATAATACTTCTGTGATAGGAGGACCTGGTGAAGCTACTGTGATCTTAATGAGAAGGAACATGAAGCAATAGGGTGTGAAATGATCGCTTAAGTTGCAGGGGGAAATCCATGTTGGAACTGAGGATGGAATGGAGAAAACTGCAAAGCTTTCTCTTCCATGCACGGATGCTTCTCACAAGCCACCAGGTGGCTGCTCTTTGCTCTCCATCACAGTCAGCCTTTTAAAGCTTTTACATGTTTAATTGGCACTCAGCAAATGTACTTGTTTATGGGGCTCAGTGTGACAGTTCAATGCATGTATACAATGTGTAACGATCAAGTCAGGGTCACTGGCATAGGGGTCACCTTCAAAATCCTCACTACTCGCTGTTTTGAAATACAGTGAATTGTTGCTAACCACAGTTGCCTTACACTGTGCTACAGAACTTTTAACATTATCCCTCCTAGCCAACTGCCATTAACCATCTTTGTTCTATTCCTGCCCATGCCACCCCCAGCCCTTCCCAGACTAGCAATCACTATTCTGCTTCTATGAGGTCAACTTTAAGCTTCTATCTAAAAAGGAGAACAGGCAAAGATAGTGCCTTTCGGTGCTCAGAGTCAGCCCTTTCAACTCAGAACAGGAGGAAGTTTGGCTATGCATCGAATTATCTGCTGATGTTCAAGACAAGCAGCTACATGGCCACATATTACCCAGACTTCCAAATCTTTAACATTTAAGAAGGGTTTCAAAATAAGAACATGGTGTGTGTGTGTGTGTGTGTGTGTGTGTGTGTGTGTGTACAGTTATATTCATACAATTATCTTTATATTCTTAGGAAAGCCTGTTTCCAAATTATTGACTTTTGTGCCTTCTAGAGGAACCGGGAAATTCGAGGTTGGAAACACAGTTTGGAAGTATTATCTAGGCAATGCACGGTTATTGCACAGCCGCATTCATAGGCGCTCTTCTCAAGCATATTAGAATGATTTTCCTAAACTGTCTTGAGGGACTGAACTAAACGAATGTTTTGGTGAATATAATATACTACTGGGTCCTAAAGCCCTTTATTTCAAGATTAAGAAGACTAAGAGAAAATAAACTCAGAATAAATTTCAAAAGCTGGAAGGAGTGGGTGCTCTTAAAAAGCCAGCAGCTAGAGCGTGAAATCCCATCTGAAGAGCGGGAACAACACGGCTCCTCGGCTTTATCCTCATTCAAATTCATGGAAGAATAAATCAACAGTGTCTGAAGTGCCTCAGAGCAGGGATGAACGTGACTAAGGCAGAAGGAACCTCTGAGGGCGTGAATTCAGATTTGTGTGGCAGGATTGCCAAAATCCAGTTTATTTTCTTTTGAGCCATTCAGAAGACAGACAGGAAAAGGAGATGCATGCACATGTGTCTGCATGCTGAGGAGATACCTCCCTTCCGGTTTTGAACAGACCCTCTGAGCAATTGGATGCAGGTGCTTCAGTTGATCCACATAGCCATGCATCGTTTCGTGGGCCTGATGAGTTGTTGGAAACAAACATGAGCAGCTTGCCTCAGTGTTGCTCCCCCAGGGCTCTTCACGGGGATTCAGGGGTACATCTTAAGAGCTTCCTTTCTGTGAATATGGACACTCCTTGGGAAGAGAAAACTTTTAGCTCCAGCTTAGAGGGTTGAAGTTCAAGTCCCACAATATTGATGGAGGAATCAAATTGTCTTCCCAGCTGTTATGAGAGAATTGTGTTCTCTCCAAATTCATTTGCAGAAGCACTAACCCTACAAGCTCCAGAATGTGACTGTCATTGGAGACAGGACATTTTAAAAGGCAATGAAATTAAAATGAGTCTGTTGGGCTCTGATCCAACTTGATGAGTGACTTATAAGAAGAGACAATTAGGACCCACAGAGGAAGGGAGGCCAGGGATACGAGCACACAGAGGAAAAGCCTGTGGGGGCACACTGAGAAAATAGCCACCTGCAAGCCAAAGAGAGGTCTCAGCAAAATCAGCCAGTACCTAGATGTTGAGCTTCCAACCTCCAGAACCATGAGCAAATGTATTTCTGTGGTTCAAGTCATCCATCTATTCTGTGGTGTTTTGCTGTGGTGTCCCTAGTAAACACACACATCATCAGCTCTTGACCCTACCTGTTGAGCATGCACACTCGGGAATTGAACAGATTTCTATGCTCCTACAGTAGGAGATCTAAACATCAGGAGTGAATGAATGCCTGGTCTCTGTGACAGTTTCCTTATTTCCTAAAATAAGCACCATTATCACGGAGCTGCAGCAAAAAACATAGCACATTGTATGTAGTAAGTACCATCAAGCGCTTATCCTCATGGTTTCTACTATGAAGCTTCACTGTGGTATGCCCGGTTTGTTGTTTTTATAATAATTATCTTAAACTAGACAGTGAGATATGGTCTTGAACACCATCAGTATTTTATTTTATATAGGTCCAGTAAGACTTGGACTATTTTTCTTTTGCTAATATAGCTAAATGGTTATCATTCCAGAAAAAAATCACATAAGTTATAGGTAGATTATTGGTGAAATTATTAAGGTCACTCCATGTAGTTAAAAGGGAGGTTTATTTTGTGGGGTAACTTACAAGTGAATGGATAGTTTACAGAGTCTGGGAAAGGCGTAGCGCAGTCCGGCGGTGTTCTCTGGAGAACTCTGCTCGGTCTACCTCCAGCGTCCAGGGTCCAGGAACCAAGAGAGCCGGCGCATCGGGATCTCGGGTCTTCAGGGTCCTCTCTTGGCCCCGCCTTGTAGGCGTGACAGTTACTGAAGCCTCAATGAGGATTGGAACTTCCAGATCAAAGCTGGAATGGCTACCCACTACAGTAGATGGAATTAGATCCATTGTATATGGCTCATCTTGTAGCAGCAGGGTTGGGTTGTTTTATGACTGGTCAGTGTTATATAATAGGGTAGGAGTAGAGGGTGGAAGGCATGAACTAAATTTCCTTACTTTCCAGAGCCCCTGCTAGTGCATTGGATTCTAGGTAGACAGAACTCTAACCAGGACAGATATCTGATGGGAAGGAGCAAAAGCCAAGTTCCTATAGCTCTAAGTGCGATGAGTAGGAGAATATTTTCAAATTTTGTTTTAACAATTATGCCACTATGGATTTCATTTTACTTTTCCCTGTTCAAGACTTTCCTTAGCTTCATGTGATCACCATTAGTTATTTCCCATCCTTTAGAAATAATCTTTCATGCTGTAAACCCCCAAGTAAAGGGCAGAGAGCCAAATTCTGTGCTTTCTATATTTCACGACTGTGGAGCCAGCCTGCTGCATGCTCCATTAATCTCTCAAACTAGCTTCAGATTTATCCAGTGCTGAAAGTGTTTCCAATTTGAACCTGTCTGCCTTCCTCAAGGCTTTGTTTATGAAACTGGCACTTTCTCCAAGGGCCCCATGGCCCTTTGCTTTTCCTGATGTCATTTCCATCTCCTCACTGCAGGATTATTGAGTTTTCCAACTGTTGATTCTTTATACTTTTGCCCACATCCTGCAGCCTCTGAAGGTCAGAAGCCTGTAGCGAGCTTGTCTGATATCTACCATGCTTCCTGTAACCTTTGAGTGAAACCAGATTCACAGCATAACTGGTCACATGTCCACTTTTACTTTCCAACCATCTGCCCATCTGTAATACTTCTTTTCTTTATTTTTTCCCCTTGATTATTTCATTCCGTGACAAGAAAATTGACAGCTATGCTGTTGAGAAGAGCAAAGAGTGAAACTGGCTTGAGTTTTTAATTCTGAAGGATCATGCATCACCAGAAACAGCAAGCAGAGCAGGGTCAGTTACCAGGGGAGTGAGGAGCGCAGCACACAGAGGGTGCCTGAGCTCACAGCAGCAGCCATAAGAGGAGTTAAGGCAGATGTTGGTGAAAGAAGAAAATTATGGTCACTTTACCCGGCCAGTTCTCAGTCCTGCAAAGAAAGAGTACCTACCTGTAAATCCACTGATAAGGGAAGAAAAAGGGTGAATGGTGGAATAAAAAATGAGGAAGAAATCTAGAAAGCACAGCTGTAGCTTCTTTGCCTCCGACTCCTCAACAAAGATTGTTGTGCTCTGTCACATAATTGCCCTAGAACAACACAACAGGCACACAGGTAGGTGGTTTCAGTTCCCATGCTACCCCAAACCCCCTCTCTGGCAAGAGGAATTGTTTTGAAGGTGATCTAACATCCATAGGCTATTAGAGATATAAGCAGTTTTAGAGACTTTCCTAGAAATCTAAACTCTATTTTACAGTGCCCAGTTATACACAAGAATGTGATCTTGCCATTTTTGCAGTCATGTTTAAGTAAGATTTTCATAAAAGTACAACATACTTAGATAAAAGCACACAGATCATAAATGTATGGCTTAGTTTGTAACTTGCAAAGTACATATATTGAACTCGGCTTGAAAAGTGGGATGTTCCGTTTGTGGTGATATTGTGTCCCCCAATATTTGGCTCCTGGTTTGTTTTTTTTATTAATAAGAGCATTTAAGATTTGTGTTACGTGGCCGGGCGTTGGTGGTGCACGCCTTTAATCCCAGCACTCGGGAGGCAGAGGCAGGTGGATCTCTGTGAGTTCAAGGCCAGCCTGGGCTACCAAGTGAGCTCCAGGAAAGGCGCAAAGCTACACAGAGAAACCCTATCTCGAAAAAACAAAAAAAAAACAAAACAAAAAAAAAAAAGATTTGTGTTACATTTGGTGTCCAACTTGTGGGGTATGAATTCTCGAAAAAGTTACTTGCCTGTGGCCTTGCAATCCCCAGCTCAGGCCTGAGATGCACGAGGCTGGTTGTGGTAGTCCACACTGGTAAGATTTGCTGAAGGAGGTAAAGGCAGGAGGATCCCGAGTTCAAGGCCAGCCTGGGAGGCTTGCTGAGGAGAAGCTGCGGCCAGGCTAGGCCACAAACAGTGGTGGTGGCTACTGCCCCATGTTGCCGGCTGCTTCTCATTGTGTTGGTGACGGCAGTAACGCTGCAACCAGGGATGAAGGGTTTACTGCTGCTTGTTCAGAGAATGATTGCCAGGATCATCATGTTACAAGAAAGCATTGGCAAAGGTTGATTTGGGGAAGTTTGGTGAGACAAGTGGCAGGGAGAAGAAGTTGCTGTGAAGATGTTCTCTTCTAGGGAAGAAAATTCATGGTTCCCAGAGACAGAGTTTTATCAGACTGTGATGTTATGCCATGAAAACATCCTAGGATTTATAGCATCAGACAACAAAGACAATGGCACATGGACTCAGGTGTGGCTGGTGTGGGATTACCATGAGCATGGATCCCTTTTTGATTACTCGAATAGATACACTGTTACAGTGGAAGGGATGATCAAACTCGCTCTGTCCACGGCAAATAGTCTTGCCCATCTTCACATGGAGATTGTTGGTACCCAAGGAAAGCCAGCTATTGCTCACAGAGATTTGAAATCAAAGAATACTCTGATGAAGAAGAATGGAACCTGTTGTGTTGCAAACTTGGGACTGGTTGGGAGACACGAGTCTGCCACAGATACAATTGTCATTGTTCCAAACCACAGAGGAGGCACACACACACACACACACACACACACACACACACAAATTCTGCAGGGAAACACAACCATGCCTAACGGCATCTTTGAAATCTTCAAAAAGATGATGGGATCCCACAATGATGATTCTACATGAACTATAATAAATCCATTAAGTTGATTAATACCACCCAAAGACTGACTTTGGACTACAAACTGCTCAAGACCATTTTGAGATGGCTAGCTGAGATGATCTAGATTCACAGACTACTTGAGCAAGGACTTGAGACAATTAACCCAAATTTTTTCTTTTCAGGATCCCCTAAAGATGACTTTACCCCCGAACAGCAGGAAGTAATTTTAAGAAATTCCCAAGAAGTGGGGTGGGTGGTTTTTGGTTGTTTAATGAGTTGTGGATATTGTCATTGTTTACGATGGTTGGTTGCAAGTTGTTAATTGTTAATGGTCAGAAAAAAAAGCTAAGCAAAGGAGATTAGATTCAGGGTTCTTGTTTTTAAAAAAAGAAAAAAAAGAGGATATAGATAAGAGGTAGATTATCTACTCTAAAAAAAGAGATATAGAAATAATAGCATAAATGGGTAGATTATTGAATCTACTATGAAAAGAAAAAAGAGAGAATATGGATATGATAAGATAAAAGGATGTGATAAGAAAAAGATTGTTGAATCTACTTTTAAAAAGGAACTACTTGTTTTAAATATTTTACATTGGATTGAATTTTTGCATGTTGTATACAAATTTTGTATTGGACTCACCAAAACAGGATAAATAATGAAATTTTTTGTCTGAATTTATCAAATGTTAATAGACTGGATATTGTTAATTTATATAATGGAGTTTTTTTGTCTGAATCTGTCAAATGTTAATGGACTAGAATTACATTAACTAATGTAATGTAGTTGTTAATGTAATTCTTGACTATATATTGTATATACTTATTGGATATAGTTTTTCTTATATTAGTTAAAAGCTTCCTTTATTATTTTAGACAAACAAGGGGAAATGTGGTCATATTGTGTCCTCCAATATATTGTGCACTCTAATAAACTTATCTGGGGTCAGAGAATGGAACAGGCACTAGATAGACATAGAGACCAGAAAATGGTGGCACACACCTTTAATCCTATCATTTGGGAGGCAGACATCCATCTGGCCACACTGGAAACAGAGTCAGGCATATGGTGGCACACACCTTTAATCCCAGGACTTGAGATCTCATGTCTTGCTTGGGAAAGACACATGCCTTTAATCCCAGGAAGTGATGGCAGGAAGCAGAAAGGTATGTAAGGTATGAGGACCAGGAGCTAGAGGCTTTTAAACTTTTAGGCTTTTAGCAGCAGTTCAGCTGAGATCCATTTGGATGAGGACTCAGAGCCTTCCAGTTTGAGGAAGCAGGATTGGCTAAGAAGTTGTTGAAGTGAGGTTGGCTGTAGCTTGTTCTGCTTCTCTGACCTTTCAGAATTCACCCCAATACCTGGCTCCCAGGTCTTTTTTTTTTTTAAAAGACCATTTAGCAATTCATCTACATCCATTAACCACTAAAATCTCTCATTGTGCATCCTTATAGCACACCTACAAGAATGGCTAAAATGAAAAAGACAAGAGTAAACTCTGTCTTGACTCCTAAGAGGACAGACCAATCTCACCCGCCTTTGAAATTTACATAAGTGAAGCCATACAGTAAGAGCTGTTGGATGTTGTGCTCCTGTCTCTAAAGAGCTGTGTATGTGAGGTGCATTAATTCTGTCTGCATGCTTTCACATGTTCTGTTCACTTCTGTTGCTGTCGTCACACAACATTCACTGGCATAAACATGCTAAATTTTATGTGCTGTACTATGGATAGACATAGGTTCTCTTGTCGTCTTGAAAATTCTATGGAATATTTTTGTTGTTTTTTAAAAATATGAACATGGAATTTTTGTTAAGTATAAAACTCAGGTCACATACATATGCACACACCCTCTGCTGAGTACATTTAATGTTGTTCAAACTCATATGTAACAATAATAAAGAGGCCATGAGTTAGAGAGGGCATGGGGGAACTTGAGAAGAGTTGGGGAGCTGGAGGGTGGGGCAGAAGTGATACAAATACAATACTCATGTATGAAATTATTTATAAAAATGTAGAATATTCAGGCCATACAATAGCCTAACTATGACTTTAGCTAACAATCTTAAATATGCTTGTACAAATTCACATACTTATCAACAATTGTCTCTGTAATTTTAGCCATTCTTGAAGGTATACTATAATTTACTTTTGTGACAAAAATAGTTAAGTAATTTTCTTTCTAGCATTTAGTGGGACATTTGGTACATGCCCCTCTTGAGTTTGATCTTGCTGCCAAAGTGCTCTACTAGGACTTTATCACCCCAGATATACTGAATGTCTAAAACCGAATGTTAGGAAATAAATATGAAGCAAGGTTCTAACCCCAAGGAGTTCATGCTCAGTTTGGAAAGGTAAGAATTCTACATGTGACATGAGCAGGTCACAAGTACCGAGGCATTTTCAAGTAATGTGAAAGGTTGGGTCAGTGTGTGGTAAATGTTGGCCCTAACTGTTGAATGTAAACATAGACTCAGTGCCTGCGTACAGAGACGAGAAAGATGGCAGAGCACTGGTGCTTGGAAAAACTTTAGGAAGGAAACTGCCCTTCAGCTGGGCATCTGAAAGCCAGGAAATTGCAGGTGGAAAATTCTATAGTATTTCATGTCATCCACACTTACGGAGTGCAACACTAAGCATATGTTTTAATATTAACAATGACCTTAATGGCCAGGTGTGTCACTCAAGATCACAAACACAAGGTACACAAACCAGCTCATTGACTGTTTCAGAAAGTGGGTGTCATTCATTGAGTTTTCTGAACACTGTCTAATCTTTGGCAGTCACTGTGTCTCTGGTTGTTTAGACCAAAAGAATGAAATGTTCTCTAGTGGAATGTTACCTGCTATTTGGAGTAAAGTGAATTACATAAAATTTCTCTACTTCTGAATAATTGCAAATTATTGAAATAAATCTCTCATTTCTTATAGTGAAGTGGAAAGAAGAAATAATACACAGTTATATATCACTAGAAAGGACTTTATGCCCCATTTAACTTAATGAGTATTTCGGGCAAGGTTCTACAGAGGAACAGAATCAATAAAGTGTGTGTGCATCTCTCTCTCTCTCTCTCTGTCTTTCTCTCTGTCTCTCTGTCTTTCTCTGTCATCTCTCTCTGTCTCTGTCTCTGTCTCTGTCTCTGTCTCTGTCTCTCTCTCTCTCTGTGTGTGTGTGTGTGTGTGTGTGTGTGTGATTATATACCATATGGAGACTTATTAGATTAGTTTATATGACCAGGGTTGAATAGTCCAGAAGTGGTCATCTGAACACTGGAGAGAATGAGAACCTGAAACTGCCCAGTCCATGAAGCTGGATGCCTCCGCCTTCCCACTGCACTGAAGGTGTGGTGATTCCTAGAGTCACTATGTTGACTCCATGTTGGAAAGCTGGAGGCTGATGTTACAGAGGCAGTAGTGGCAGTGGTGGAAGCAGCAGCCATAGATGCACTAGCGCAGCAAGAAGAAGCTGAAAAGGGCAGATGCAAACTACTCTCTCCTTAGCCCTCTCTGTATTCAGGCTGCCTGTTGGAAAGTGTTGCTCACTTTGAGGATATCTTACCCCTTTGGTGGAAGCACTCTCATGAATGTGCCCAGTGGTGTGTCTCTGAAGTGATTCTAAATCCAGTCAAGCTGGAAATGAAGATTAGCCATCTCAGTGGCTATCTTTAAAATAAATCTTTTCAGTAGAACTTTGACATAGGAGACCTTACCTGTAAATACGACTTTGATTTTTTTTGTCTTAAGAAAACAAAACCCTGGGCAAAGGTACTAGAAGCTACATTTTCCGGTACTGCTTGAAACTTGTTGAACCAAATTAAAAAAAGAGAAAGACAAAAAGGTAGAGATGGTGGTCTAGTTTGTTACTCCTTCCTGTGGCCTGGAATATGGCTGAAATTCCAGGAGCTACCTCGGCCACCTTGCTCTATGACCTTGTGAATGAAAGTAGAGGAACAAGAATATCTAACAGAAAACTGAAGTAACTTTGTCTTTGAGTAATTTGAGGAACTCGAACTGTTGTGACTCTTCACTTGTCATACATGCATATTTGTGCATTTATGTGTGTATGTGGTGTGTGTGTGTGTGTGTGTGGTGTGCACATATGTGTGTAGGTACACATTGTATGTATGAATGGGGAGGCCAGAAGAGGGTGTCAGATAATCTACTCAATTGCTTTTCACCTTATCTCTTTGAGATAGGCTTTCACTAAACTTGAAGCTAAGCTGCGCTCATCAAGCCCTAGCAATTCTCCTGTCTGAGTTCTGACCCTGCCCAGGGCTGAGGTTACAGGTGTGCAGAATCACATCCGCCTTCTGATGGGTGGATTCGAACTCAAGCCCTTGCATAGCAAGTGCTCTTATCCACTGAGTCATCTTCCCATCCTCTCAATCATCCTTTTTAAAATTATATTTTAATTTTTAACTATATATGTGCAGGGGTGTCTGCGGCTGTGTGTACATGTGAGTGAAGTTGGCCATGGAGATCAGAAAAGGGTATAGTATAGGATCCCCTAGAACTTGAGTTACAGGTGGTGTGAGTTGACCATCATGGGTACTGAGAACTGTAAGAGCAGTATTCTTCCTTAAGCATCGAGTCATTTCTCCAACCCCCCTCAATTGTCTTTTATATAATAAATCTTTTTGAGTTTCAGTCACTCTGTTGTTTATATTTGAGTCCAAATTCTAGCTGATATCGATGTATATCATCCATACTTGCCCAGTCTACAGATTACTGACCACCAGGGGATTCTGAGTACCTTGATTTGAGCTTGACTTCCTTCCTGCTCTACCCCCAATATCACTATTGATTGAGTTCTAAACATTCTCTTTTCCCTCCATTATAGATTGATACCCCCTTCTATAGATAGCTCAGACTTTGTTATAATTTCTACATCAGAGATATTGGTGACACAAAGTAACTGAGACATGTTGAGAGGCTATATGAGAATATGATGCCATCACCCAGAAATGTAACCAAACCCTTGTTCTACAAAGCCCATATATCAGATTACATTTTCCTAAATTATCCACAGACTATCTCTGGTTCCACGGGAGCTTCCAAATATTGTTCCCCAACAAAGCATAGAGACTGCCTTCTAAATCTGGATAGGTCTTTGGGCTGTCTCAATGACAAAGGACAACTGAAAAAAATGCTACATGGTTTTCAAGGCTGGATCATACAAGGTTACACAATTTCTGCCTGGTGCTCCAGCTAGGGACATATATGTGCCCAGCTCTGTGTTGCCATCTTAGAAGTCTGCTATGTTAAAGTCATCAGGCTGGAAGACCACATGGACACAGAGATACTTCAGAATGGACATTCCCCAATCCTGTAGCTGTTTAAGGTCTGCCAGTCCAAATGCCAGACAGAGGAATAAGGAATTGCTCATGTTTATCCTAACCCTGGCTTCTGTCTGACATGAGAAACCATTAGTCACCTCACAACAGAGACATAATAATATAAACATTGTGGTTTTAAGGCACTGAGTTTATAGAAAACCAGTTTATAGAAGAACAGATCACCCCAACAGGCTGAAGACCTGGGCTTTAGCATGGTCCATAATTGTAGTTTGTATTTTTACTCTTTGCTCTTTGGGGTCCCACCTCCCAGCTCCCAAATAAATACATGGAGACTCATTCTTACTTATAAATGCTTGTCTTTAGCTTGGCTTGTTTCTAGCCAGCTTCCCTTAAATTAACCCATCTACCTTTTGTCTCTAGGCTTTTACCTTTCTTTATTCTATATTTCCATTTTTCCATCTTACTCCAAGGCTGGCTGACTGTGTTGCTGGGCAGCTGGCCCCTGGCATTCTCCTCTCCTCAGTTTTAATTCTCCTTGATCCCCTTTCTTCTCTCTTCTTCTTCTATTTATTCTCTCTGCTTGGCAACCTCACTCATTTCTCTCTCCTGCCTAGCTATTGGTTGTTCAGCTCTTTATTAGACCAATCAGGTGTTTTACACAGGCAACGTAACACAGCTTCACAGAGTTAAACAAATGCAACATAAAAGAATGCAACACATCTTTGCATCGTTAAACAAATATTCCACAGCATAAACAAATGTAACACATCTTCAACTAATATTCCACAACACACAATCATTGTTTAGGTATGTACAAGTAAGTATCTCTGGAGAGTGGTTCTATTTCACCCAGTGATGGGGACATAGTGCCCCTGAAAAAGTCCTGTCATAGTTTATTTGAACTATCAACTTGACACAGTCTATTGTCATCTGAGATAAGAGTCTCACTTGAGGGACTGCCTACATCAAATTGACCTGTAAGCATGTCAGTGAGGGGTTTCTTGATTGTTGATTACAGGCCCAGCTCACTGTGGGTGGTCCTTTTCTTTGGGCAGATGGTCCTGGGATATATAAGAAAGCTATCAAAGCATGAGTTTATAATCAAGCAGCATCAAGCAATATTGCTCCATGGTTACTGCTCCAAGTCTTCACCTGAGATCCTGCCCTTTCTTCCTTTAGTTATGAACTGTAACTTGTAAGCAGACTCTCCAACCCTGAGCAGAAATAAACCCTTTTTCCCTTAATTTGCTTTTGGTAAGAGCATTTTATGATAGCAACAGAAAGGAAACAGGAATGAATCTGGATACTTTTCAATCAGCCCATAAAGCAGAACTGTGAATCCCCTATGATGTCTACATCTGGGTCTTAGCTCAGCTCTCTGGACCAATTCAAATCAATTTAGTCTCCACCTCCACAAGTAAGCTCTCAGCTACTGACGGCATCTTTTTTTGTGTCTTGTGAACTTTCTCTTCTACAAATGCTGAGTATTGATTACTGCAGGAGAGGAAGACATCAATAACTCCTTCTTGAGGCCACTCTCCAGAGTAAAAAGTAAGGGTAAAAAGCCAAAAGCTTTTCTGTAGAGAGGTCATAAGCATACTGTAATGCAGTAGAAGGCAAAGGAAAAAAAAATCAAGATATAAATTTGGATATTGACTAGAATTATAATTGTATAAAATAAACAGGCTATAATTTACAAGGATGTTTCAAAATGATTATTTTTAGGGATGTACCAAAAATGATGATATTAAAAACTTCTATTTTATAGATGCTGTTAGGATGCTTACATTTAATGCTCTTGATAACTTTAATTAAATTTGTCCTTTGACAATCTCACACATGTGTTTAATGAATTCTGGTTACTCTCATCCCCACCCTCTCATATCTTCCACTGTTGTCAAAGATACTTCCTCCTTACAAGGTTTTTTTTTCTCATATTCATGGTGTGTGTGTGTGTGTGTGTGTATGTGTGTGTGTGTGTACCACTAAGTTTAATCAGGGCAGTATGTGTAACTATGGGTTAGAAAGCATCCACTTGAGTCTGATGGGCTCACCTGTGGCTACACAACTGAAGATAATATCTGTCCCTCCCCTAAAATGTATCAGTATCCAATAGTTCCATAGGGGAGGCCCACATGCCCCTTCCCAAAACTTCACTGTTGACAGGAAAGTCAACCCTCACATTTTCCCCAAAAAAAAAAAAAATAAAATGATTGTATTTAGTGCCCAGTCAGCCTGCTTAAGGTCAGACAGTCCAGTTGACCTTTTAGCTAATGGCCAATAAATTGACTCTTCCAGTGGAGGAAAGCCAAGTGTTGCTGTTCAAAAACAATTCCATATCTACTACACTTTCTCTTTCCTGTCATGAAACCTGTATCAGCTTTGTTTCATTGACAGGTCATACAGCATCTCCCTTATAAGGGTCAATTTGCTCATAAAATCTAACCAAAATTGGAATAGATTCTTTGACTTCTCTTACATTAAAAGGGAAGCAAACCTTCAATGCTGTCCATGTTCTAGCATCTAAAACAGAAGTTAAAAAGGGAGCTGAGGAAGAAGCTCTTTTGATAAAGTGCTTGCATAGCATGCAAGAGAGCCTTGGGATGGATGTCTTGACGTTCTCACATCCGATAAATGGAAAAGGCAAGATTTTATTTTTTACCATTCTTACTGTTTAGTCTAGAAATAGATGGAGTCACTGATGATGACAAGAAATGAGCTCTGACCTATGCAGAAAACTATCCATCAAAATTAGCTTTCAGAATGACTAACCGATGTAATTGTTTGACTGATGAACAGGGTAAACATTACCAATGTTATTGTAAAAGTAAGATAGCAAATTTTACCAAAGACCCCAATAATCAAGACTACAGAGAATTCGAAAGGATTTTCCCAGCTTCCTCCTTCAAGCATGTGAATATAAGGTTATAAGCCAGGAGCTGACAATGAACAGGAATGTTACTACCTATACTTAACTATTTGATTCTTTAATTTTAAAGCATCACGTACCCTGTTCAAGAGCCCCTGTGACTATTGGGATAGAACTAAATATTTGTTATTAGAATTTATGCTACATTGTGCTATGCAAGAGCAAGATGGGGCCTAGAATGAAACCATTGAAAACAGTTATTCATTTCACAAGTAAAGGTACAAAACCCCATAGAAAGCAGCTTAATTACTCATGCACTAATAAGTATGGCTTTGAGCTTAGAGGCAAGCAAGAGCTGGCTTGTACCAGCTTGAGAAAGCCAATATTCAAATTTTCATGGTAATTTCAAGTCAACTGACCATGAGGAGAATATCATGGGAATTGGTACACTCTACTAATCAGGGTTTTCTTCTCTCCTTCTCTTAAAAAGTTAATTGTTAAATATGCACCAGTATGTTATTAGCCTTGACGTTTTCCTCTTGGGGGCGGGAACAGAGGTCCTTTGGGCTCTGCACTGTTTTTCTCTTCTCTCTAGCCAGTATCATGAACTTATTCTTTTGTCACTTAGCAGTGTCCCACAGCATAGAGGTCTTCCAGATTTTCAGGAACCTTAAGACCTGCCTACTTAACTGTCTGCTTAATGTTTGTACCTGGACAGTTCACAGTTAACTAAAGCTTAATCTATCTAAAATAAAACACTGATTCTCCATATCCCTCTTCTAGCTTGCTCTTGTTTCAACAGCATCCACTCCTAATCTCAAGGTCCTCAAAACCTGGAAGGAATCATTATCCCTGTCTTTACCTTATATTTTGGCTTAAAATGTGCTCCCACAGAAAGACAGGACCAACACATGTAATTTTTTTTAAAGAAATATGGTATTAAACATACAATTAAAATGACATCATCCCACAGCAGGGTGGATCATTGTTTTAATGAGACTTGTGCCATTATAACAGAAGAAGGAAAACACAAACACAGAAAACATCATGTAATGTCAGAGATTAGAGTGATGTGTCTGTAAGTCAAGGGATGCTAAGAATTTCCAGCAATCACCAGATTCCAAGAAAAAGGCATGGCACAGATTCTTCCCTGTGTTTCAAAGAGGCTGTAGTCCAGTTGACACCTTGGTCTCATCCTTTGGCCTCTAGAACTGTGATGGATAAATTTCTGCTAAAGATATTAAGTTGGTGGTAATTGGTTATAGTAACTCCAGAATTTAATATACTTTACAACCCTCACACCTTCTATGTTCTGCTCACCAAATAGATTTATTAATTATGGTTTCAAACAGATCCTAGTCCATCTAATTCATCACTGCCATAAATCCAGGCTGCCTTCAGCACCAATCTAGGCACCATAATCATTTCCTAACTGGCTCAGGCTTGACCTAAGAAGTCCATTCAGAAAAATACATGAAAAGCAACAGTTTTCAACATTCGGGGCATGACCCCTTTGGGGGTCACATATCAGACAGATATCCTGCATATCAGATGTTTGCACTATTATTTGTAACAGTAGTAATATTACAGTTATGAAGCAGCAACGAAATAATTTCGTGGTTGAGTGTCACAACAACATAAGAACTCTATTAAAGGGTTGAAGCATTAAGAACATTGAGAACCTCTGCTCTAAAGTTTTGGGTCTCATTATCCCGCCTCCCCTTTTTTTGGTTTTTCAAGACAGGGTTTCTCTGTGTAGCTTTGTGCCTTTTCTGGATCTTGCTCTGTAAACCAGGCTGGCCTCGAACTCACAGAGATCCACCTGCCTCTGCCTCCTGAGCGCTGGGATTAAAGGCTGCGCCACCACCACCCGTCTCATTATTCCCCTATTTAAGAGTCTCATTTCTATTATCCCCAGTATTGCACTCAATTGTCCTAACTTGCCTGGTGTCTGAAGCCTTCCTCATCTTAGGTTCTGCCTATTTCATGTGTCTCACGTCTCTTCCTTTGATTTTTTTTTCTTTTTTCTCCCTTCTTTCAGTTCCTCAGATTCAGCACATTACTTTGCATCTCACAGGCTTTGGAAGATTTAACTGTCTAGAGAATGTCCTATTACTTTCTTCCTAGTTCCTACTTACCAACCAAGCAGTTCATTCTTACCCATAGCTCTATAAATGTTCCCTTCCACCATGATAGTGTGTACCTCTGGCAGATGTCTATGGCATGAATTTGCCATTCTCTTCTCAGGCACTGGAGTTTAGTTCCTTTCCCATTGAATGTGCAGTTAGCATTTCCACATGGTTGAAACCAAAGAATTTCCTGAAAGTTTTATTGTATGACATCCCAGATTAGATCTATATACAATGTCTAGTTAATTTTCTCAGGAGAATTTGGCTATTATATTATTAATTCAATCAGCCTGAGACACCAGGCTAGAGATGTCATGTGACCATGTTCCATTGGACATCCCTGTCTGAACTCCATCTCTTAGCTATTCTTATCACCAAACACGTGAGTGAAAATGTTTGAATCTTGTAAGCCAGTCTGTTCATCAGCTGAGTTTTACTGGGTGACACTCGGTATCTCCGCAAGGATTAAAAAATTCCATGTTGTCACTCTGACTGAATTCCTGATCCACAAGTCCACTAGACATAATCTAGGAGGTGCTCTTTCAGACCATTAAGTCCATGGGGTGAGGTTTATGATATAGCATTAGTCATGGAAACATCTCTGTAATAGTTATCTACAACTCACAAACATTTACATGTCAGTCTGACATCCCATGGGATCAGTTATGTGTAAGGAGGTATTGTGTTTGTCTTTCTTGCTCATCTCCGGCAGCTAACATGATTTCCTATTTTGTAGGTGCTCAATAAAACTAAGAGTGTCCTGGGCTGTAGATTCAATTTATTGGTAGAAGCTCTTGTCCAGCATAAGTTGAGGTTTGGGGCTCAATCTCCAATAAAACCAAGACAAAAATAAGAGTCCCAAAGTTGTAATATGGTAAAATTTTAGAATACTTAAAGTTTAGCAAGACACAAAGACTTCTGGGATACCTTATGATGAAGAAAGGGAGGAATGGGCTCTTCCAGTCATAGCCACTCACAATAAAATCTGACATTTGCAATTTCAGTCCCAATGAAATAACAGAACTAATTCCTTTCGGGCTTTGCAAACTGACCATTCTGATTCAGAGTCCTCTACTGAGATGACAAAATGTATTATAAGTTATATTAATATCTTTTGGGAGCTGAAGTAATTTACCAAATTTAATACATTAAAGATTAGAAAGTAGCTTCATATTAGAGATGGAAAAAATATCATAACTAAAGGAAGACTATCTAATCTCAATAAGATACAATACCACTTCTTGTTTTTTGCCATCAGTTTTAATAAACTCATTAACCCATGTGATGATATTTCTGCCAGTGAATATTAGAGAAATTTAAAAGAGTTAAACTACCCTCACATTCACCTGAAACAAAATAGAATTGGAAATATCAGCCTCATTTACATAATTGTTTTGGATTCCCCAGACAGAAATGATTTTCAGGGTTGTCTTGTCTGAACACAATCTGCAATTCAAAGTAAGGGCTTCAGAACTTTCTCGCTCAACTCCTTTGTGATCAGAATTCAACCTGTCTCTGGAGGTTAAATCATGCCTGAAATGTTTTATACACACCCTGCATCCTTTGTTGCCAGATGATTCTGACCAGTCTAAAATTAGAGTAGTAAAATGGTACTTTTTTTCTTCAGAATCCATCTCTGAAGGTTCTAGAGACCACTGATTCTCTCTAAGTTTGACAAAAATATAATGTAATGTAATATAATATAATATAATAATACAATATAATATATACACATATATAATGACATCTTATGCTGATGGTTCCTCACTTATCATGGTTTGGCTTTAGTTGTTTTTTCAGCAATGCTACAATTATTTATACAGCTACTCAGCTTCTTCCTGTCGATATTCAATAAGTTACATGAGATAATTAACATTTCATTATGATCTTGCTTTACCATAGGGTGTTTTAAGCCCATTTAAGTTAGGATGATCTAATCTACTATGTCTATTAAATGCATTTTGACTCAATATTTCAATTTTTAATGGGTTTATTAGGGATATGGGTTCCATGGGTTATGGTTGGAAACACCACCATAACTGGAGATACATCCATGTAGGTATTCAATAAATAAGGGATTAAATTTCACAATAAAAACACTAAAATTGGGTCTTGTAGTCATCAGTTACTTGGATTTCTACTTTAAAATTTTGTAATAACCTCAGATCTATATATTTTGCTTGTTATGTACTCAAAATCAGTCATACCTATAAGAATATATGGTTAGCTCTAATGCTACATTGATAATATCAAATATAAGAAAATACTAAATAATATCAAATATAGAATACTAGTGTCTTAGCACATACCCTGTTGCTCTAACAAAAAAATCTGAAATTGGGTAGTTCATAAAGAATACATATTTATTCAGCTCATTATTCTGCAGGATACATTACCACTTCTTATATTTTGCCATCTGTTTTAATAAACTCATTAGCTCGTGTGACTATTAGAGAAATTTCAAAGAGTTAAACTACCCCTACATTCACCTGAAACAAAACAGAATTGGAAGCATCAGCCTCATTTACATAATTGTTTTGGATTTTCCGGACAGAAGCAGGGAGTCCATAGGATGACATGAGCATCTGATCAGCATCTGGTGAAGGTTTCCTTGCTACATCACAACATGGCGAAGGCAACATGGTGAAGCAAAGCATGAAATCCAAAGAGAGGTCCTGTTACAACAAAACTACTCTCAAGACAACCCATTAGCCCATTGTATTGGTTCAAATGAGAATGGTCCTCATTATAAGAATAGCTTGTAGAGAACTTGTTTGAGTTATATAATACATTGTTAAATAATTATTTATTAGAGACATTAATATTGCAAGTCATGGTGAGTTAAGTTATGGGTGTATTAACAAATACCTCCTAAATCACAATGGATTATCTCTGGTATATGTTACATGATCAGTTTGAACTGTTGATGGAGGATAGAAGGGAGATGTTTTCCAACCATTAAAGTTACTCAGAGACCTAGGACAAACAGAAGTTGTATTTTGGGATATGTTGCCAAAACAAAAAAGACCAAAAGCAGTTGGCAAACTCTGCATTAGCTCTTTGTGTTTCTGCCTTGTCCCTCAGCATCTGTGTTCCAGATATACTGGTCTGTTAGTGCTGTACCCTCATATTCTTACACTTTTTATCTGAAGAAAGTGCATGGCAATGCCAATTTTTCAAAATGCAGAGTGTAGCACATGTCTTCTGTGAGCCTGGTATAAGACAAGAATTGGATTTTGTTTTCTCACGATGTTAATGACCACTATAATTTGGAAAGTAACAAGAACTCTTAAACAAGCAATCACTTGTTGAAGAGGATCAAAAACTCTAGACTTCTCCCTTTCAATATTTATTTTTCATTGTCCATTAGAAGACATTTAAATAAAGGAAACAAGATAACTGGTACCATGTTTGAAATAAATAGTGGTTATATAACTATTGTGTTTACATAAGAAGGTGGCTGCTATGGTTTGAACAGGGTTTCTCCCCTCGAAGCCTCACTTAGGAACTTGGTTCCCAGTGCAGCAGTATTGAGAAGTGGGGCCTTTGGGAAGAGCCTGTGTCATGGGGGCTCTGGATTAATCAACTAGTGAATGAATGGGTGTCTTAGTTACTTATCTATTGCTGTGGTAAGAAACCATGACCAACCAAACTTGTAGAAGAAAGAATTTGTTTGGGGCTTATGGTTTCACAGAATTAGAGTCCATAACAATTATGGTAGGGAGCATGGCAGCAGACAAACAGGCACAGTGCTAGAGCAATAGCAGAGAGCTTACATTTTATCTGCAAGTAGGAAGCAGGGGGCGGGGTCATAGACAGAGACAGAGAGACTTAGAGACAGAGAGAAACGGTGTTGAGGATGGCAAGGGTCCTTTGAAACCTCAAGTCCCACCTTCATTGACACACCTCCTCCAGCAACACCGGATCTCCTAATCTTTCCCAAACAATTCCACCAACTGGGAAATGAGTATTTAAATATATGAGCCTATGGGCACTATTCTCATTTAAACCACTACAGCAGTGGCTTAATAGGTTATCTTGGGAGTGGCTTTGTTAAAACAGGAAATCTCTCTGGCCTACATGCTCTGCTTCAACTGTGTTGCCTTCTGCCATATGGTAATGTAGCAAGGAAGCCCTCACCTGCTGTGGGATGGTCTGTATGTCAAACATGTTGCTTATTGGTCAATGAATAAAACACTGATTGGCCAGTGGTCAGGCAGGAAGAAGTATAGGCGGGACAAGGAGGAGAGAATTCTGGGAAGTGGAAGGCTGAGGAGACACTGCCAGTCGCCGCCATGACAAGCAGCATGTGAAGATGCCGGTAAGCCACAAGCAATGTGGCAAGGTATAGATTTATAGAAATGGATTAATTTAAGATGTAAGAACTAGATAGCTAGAAGCCTGAGCCATTAGCCAAACAGTTTAAACAATATAAGTCTCTGTGTTTACTTGGTTGGGTCTGAGCGGCTGTGGGACTGGCGGGTGAGAGAGATTTGTCCTGACTGTGGGCCCAGTAGGAAAACTCTAGCTACACTCACCAGATGCTGATCATATGTTCATGTCATGCTCCAAACTTCCTGCCTCCAGAATACTGAGCTGAATAAATTTTTATTATTTATAAACTACCCAATTTTAGGTATTTTGTTATAGCAACAGGATATTACTAAGACACTAGTATTCTGCATTTGCTATTATATCTGCAGCTTTATAGCTAACTACTATGCAATACTGGGGTAATCAACTCTATATTTTTAAGATGAGAGCTTTTGTTTTGGTACCTAAAATGTAGTACAGGTCTAGAAGCATCAGCATCACCTAGGAGTTTATTGTCAAAACTTCTCATGCCCTATTCTAATCTCACTAAATCAGATTTTTTTTTTTTTTAGCAAAAACTCTAGGAAAACTGCATACATGTTAACATTTGAGGAGCATCAGATCTGGATATCTGTACCATGCCCATTGAATTAGTAATACATCATGTATGTTTTAAAAACTTAGATTTCAACTAGTTATAGGACCTAAGAAGACCAAATAATTTGCAGTGGTGAATCATAGGAGAAACATAACTAACTATACTTACAAATTGTGTTCTGTATTTGAGACTAGGGTTCACTATAGCCTGGCATGCATGAAACTTGCTATGCAGGCTGGACTGGCCTTGGACTTAGAGATTTCCATATGCCTCTACTTCCAGAGTGCTGAGATTAAAGGCATGTGTCACCACTTAATTTTTTTTTATCCACACATCATTGAGTTCATTACCTAGGTCTGAAGGACTGACACATTATGGTCTGCTAGGGAACTGTGTGATGTTACTTTACCTGACTTCTGTGAGGACAGACAATAGTATATTGTGTATAACCTACATGTCTCACAAAACAGAACACCAAAGTGTTTTGATTTTCTCCTTGTCTTTCTTTGGGCTGATTTTCAGATCTCCAAATTAAAAAAAAAAACTTGTTTGCAAACCTTAGGGAATGCATATGTTATCATAGCCTACCTAAGATCCCACCCATTCCAGGGAGATGGTATTATTTTGATATACAAGAATGACACTGCATTGTAGCATGGACATAGCATTACATGTAAGTAATAGTCATTTCTGGCATTCATTCATTTATTCATTTGTCTGTAAAAATAAGAGTGTGCTTATGAAGGATTAAAAAAGCAAGAGTGAAATGCAATGAAAGGAAATTAATTGCACAAATTTATTTCTTCCCTGAATAGAAAGAGAGGATTACTTTTTGGTAAAATTTAGCTGAACATAATTTCAACCAGCTGAGAAAATGTAAACTTGATTTGATGCTCAACAATAACACTTAGATTTGTTTAATGCTTGTTGTGAAAATAATTCACTCTACATAAAATTTTTAGTGTAATTACTACCTGTAGGGAGAAAGAAGATGCAAGCCAGTTGCCATACATTTCCTGGCTCTATCTAGCATAAATAAGGCAAAATATATCCAGTATAGTTTTATGGTGCCTTTTCCTTTAAGCATGTCCCTTTCCCAAAGTCACTGCTGCAAGATACTGAAAAACATTTAATGAGAAACATAAAACATGTGCAGATAAAGTAGGGAAAATATATGTGTATTGAGAGCCTCTAAGACAGTGCAGTCGCCCTCTTTATAATTTAGGTGTCTTGACACAGTTTTATTCCCAACTGGTTGCAGTCATTTTTCTGCTGCCCCCAAAATAAGCAAATTTTATCGTTAGTAGGTGCATAAAGCTTGTATTTGGTGGTTATAACATTGCCTCTGGGTTTAGTTTGATAAAAAAAACCTGTTTCATTGGAAAGTAAATCTTGTTGCCTAACAGAATTATGAGTCTAAACTGAGCAGAACTCCAGGGAAACATATGTTCTCTTCTGTTAGTTTCAAAAATGTGAGTTTTTTTTACTTCTAATTCGTAGTTTGACCAACAAGAGGTCAGAGGTTATAGAAGATTTGTTTATAATGCATTTTGCACTGCATGTATATGTGATCACTGTTTGGATGCCATGACTTCCCAATACCTCAGATACGGAATTGGGTGGTTACAAGGTTTCTCAGAGAA
>CABHPH010147678.1:23627-38632 GCA_902168325.1 Peromyscus nudipes | reverse complement strand
CACACACACACACACACACACACACACACACACACACACACACACACGGTAAGAACACCAAACATGAGAAAGCTGTTATTAAATGTGAGAATCATGCCTGGTTATTTTCTTCTCTGTGTTGTTTTCCTGGCTCTTCTTAGAAGTAAGACACAGATATTTTAAGAAACTAAAGCTAGTCACCTTCCTGAAGGTTCCCTTCAGGAAGTTTGTTGAACTCTCTTTCTGATTCCTCTTTTAATGGTAGCCATTACAACTTCAAAAGTAACCAAATAGTATTTTTAAAAATTGATTTTGAGTGTTTCTGTGTACTTGTAGACATGCAGATTCACACTGCAATGAACTGCTTGGTTAAATAAGTGAGGCATTAAATGCCTATGGTACTTATCCAGGGATATTTTTATTGACAGAGATTTGTAAGTAGACTCCACCTCTTTTCTCTTTATTGAAACCTCCCTTGGCATATTTCCATTTGTAGGGAATCATCTTTCTAAGTTTCAAAATTATTAAAAAATACCTTAGCTCAACAGAGTATACTATTCTAGTGACCCATTTCCATTGAAATAAAAGGCTCCCATAAATTTTCTTTTTTAAAACAATTACAAGTATTTGAAGAAAAAATTTAATATATAAATTTTCTATGGTTGACTTTAAAAGTAAGTCCATCTGTGGAAGCTAAGGACTTAATAAAACAAAAGATAAGAGAAGCCTAGGTTGCCAGGAAATACAGATTCTCACTTAAATAAAAGTTGGAAAATACATTTTTTGTTATTCTGTTCAAGGTTAGTCTTTGAACTTAAACTCAGAAAAAAAATCTTCCTCAAGCTCATCAAATCGCCAAGAGCCAAATATCTATGTTTCATTTTTAATCAAACAGGCTAAATATTCATGTTTATGTGGCTAAATGAAGCTTTTGTGTGCACTGCTCCAGCCTGTCTACATGAATAGTGGCATTGTGGCTGGGTGAGGTCACTGCAGGGGACAGTGAGGTAAGATCGCAGCTGAGTCCACGGGCCCCTCTGCTGCACCGTGCACCAGCTTTCTCGAGGCCAGAGAGCTGCCGTTCACCACCAAAGGCCCTCAGTTTGTTTGTGCCGGGCTGCGGCCCCTCTTGCCTGTATGCAGTGATGGTACCATGTGCCATGAATAATTCAAGTGTTCTGTGAGGACCAGAACTGCAAGAAGAAGCATGTGGTTGGCCAGGACCGCCACGGTCTATGGTTTCTACTCCTTTAAACATCCCTGGTGGCCACCTGCTCTGTGATGAAAGACTGCACCTTTCACTTCCTATGGCTCTGTGACAGGATCCATGAGGGATGGCTGCTGTAGTTACGGGACTGTACCTTGATGCGCTCGCCTCCCATGCAGTGACAGGCTGTCACCCGCAGATTCATTAAGGATGAATGATGGCTCATATTTTACCTACACTTCCTACTAACCAGACAGAGGAATGAGTCAGTTGCCAAGAGCACGTTGGCAAGCAGCCCCTGGCTAACAGTGTTAGCACCACGAGAACATGAAAAGAGTTCACTCTGTTTCCCCTTCAACAAGATATCTAAGATTTGACGCCCCTACTTGACAGTGCTGTGGGATCCTTCACTGTCTACTCAGGACCAAACAGCATTCAACTTAGATAATAAGAGAGCGTCAAGACACTATGCCCAGCCTTTGCCTGTGTCTGCCCCTGCAAGTACCACAGCAGCAGGGATGTCAACTTTTAATAGCCCCCTATTTAATAGTCTTTCCCACGGCCCAAGCATCCCAGAACTGAGCCCTCTCTTCTCCTTATCCGTGAAGATGGGAAGGAAGATTTCTGTCCATTACATTTTGACCATCCCTACTGGGGATAAGCAAAAGATGAGGCTGGCTAGGTTAGGCAGCAACAGGTGACTTACAGGATGGATCTGGCAAGCATGTGCCTCAGGGGAATGGAGGGATCGGGATCTTAATAGAAAATGTTTATGACCCATGTGCCACAGGCATGGCATGGAGAGAAAGTGCTCCAGAAGTTTCTGACAGGAAAGCAAGCCTCTGAACTTGGATGGAAGTCTTGGGAGAGAGGCAGGAAATGAGCAAGTCGTTGGAGATGTGACAGGCCTCTGTCTCAGTTCACCGTAACAGAAGGCGGAGGAGGGTTGTTCGGCCTCACTCAAATAGCTCCTGACGACCCCAGCTCTCCATCAGTGGCAGACTGACTAGGCTGGAAGATGAATTGGTGAGAGAGAGACCAGAGGCCTAGGCAGAGAGGCACAATTGGTTCTACCAGGCAGGGGTCTCTGGAACACCAGCCAGGAGAAATGGTCATTAGCTTTTAGGCAATCATATGTTGTTGGAGGATTAGGAGCAGGGAGAGATGCGATGAAATTCGTTTTTCTGGACTATGAACCTGGAAGTGTTGTATCGGAGCACACATCAGCTCAGAATAATAAAGGAAAAATCATCACTAAGTTGGAAGTAGCACAATCTGCTTTGGAAAGTGTTCGAAATGGACCAGATCATGATCCCTGTTCCTTTCTGCTGAATGCTGATCTTGCTGTCTTCTCATGAGGAAAGAAATGAATGCTGTCAGCCAAAGGCCCAACTGTTATTACTCAGATGGTCCCTAAAATCTACGTGCGTTGGAGACTAGAGTGGACTTCAGAAGCATTTTATAGCTATTTATTAATTCATTGATTCTTTTATCAAACATTTGTGTGAATGTACTGTATGCCAGGCATCATGACAGGCCCTGGGTATGAGTAGAAAGAAAGAAAATCAAATATACTCTGTGTTCTATAGGAATGTGTATCTACCTATTTGCTGTAGATTTTGATGCAGAACATGAGAAGGTCTGAAACACAGGATGACTGACATAAACAGTTCTAAGGTATGCAAACCCTCCCACCCAGAAGGCGCTAAAGCTCACTTGCTGGTCTTTGTGGGGTTAGTGACAGTGTGGCGCCACATGGAAGACAAGCTCTACGCGGGCAGGAAGGTGAAGCCAGAGGAAGGACCTGCCATCTGCCTTTGTAACTCAGTCATTAGTTGGTTTTTCATTGCTGTGACGAAAACGCTTGGTAAGAGCAACTTGAAGAAGAGAGATTTGTCTTGACAGATGGCTTTACAGATTTCTGGCCACAGTGCCCAAACATCATGGTGGAAAATGTATCGTGCTATATAGCAAAACTGCTCAACTTGTGGGAGGAGAGAAGGGGAGATGAGGGGAGAGAGAAAGATAGGAAAAGAGGAAGGAAAAGAATGGGAAGAGATGGATGGAGAGAGGGAGGGAATAGGGAGAGGGGAGGAGGAAGGGAGGGAGGGAGGGGAGGAAGAGAAAGAATGTGCCTGGGGAGAAGGCACACCCTTCAAAAACAAACTCTAGATAACCCACTTCCTCCTACCAGACCCTACCTCCTAATAACCCATAACTATGAACTTAGCAGTTACTTCATTACCTCATTAATGAGGTTAGCTCTCTCCTGATGTGGTCTCCCCTCAATATTGACATCAGGTGAAGACCAAGCCTTTGGTCCTCATAAGCCTTTGGGGGCATTTTATATCCAAACCGTAATACTCAGTAAAAGTAAATTATATGTATTGGCCCCCGCATGTCTGTGAGACAGAGACCTATTTACTTGGCACTTAGACAGGAATCTTTTCTCTCCGTTTTAATCCAGGATCCAAACCTTCCATAACCACTGTGGTGGTCTCCAAACTCCTTGTTCTCCCACACTACCTTTGTTATCCATGTCAGTCACAACCAGACACTTTGAACCCAGCCAAAGTTATGAACAATTTTCAGAGCTATCTACTGGGAGTTGACAACCATTTTCAGACAGAGAGACAGAGACTGAGATCAATCGGCCATTCTTGTTTGGTGCATAAATTACTGAGTAGAGCAGCTCAGTATTTTCTTGGATAATTGATCCAGGCACTCACCTTTCTACGAGTGCATAATCAACCATTAATAAATGAGTTTTGACAGTCTGCAACTGTTGGCTGGTACCAAGTGAAATACAGGCACGGCCCTTCATGTTGCATTATCCCAGTTATCAGTCAGCCTGGCCGATCCTTGCCGCCTGCTGTTGGAGAATCTCTCTCTGAGACCAGGGGTCGTAGATGCTTTAGAATACTAGCACACTGAATTCTTAGTTGGGGCTTCTGTGGTACGGGGCCAGCAGTAGTGCCTGCGGAGCAGGGGCAGTGATGGTGATGGTGTGCTTCTTGCTGTTTCCTAAGAGAAGTGAAGAGGCCACAGCTGCCACCCCTGTCCCCGTTGCCCTTGCTGCCGTCCTCTCTGTTCAGAGCACAGCAAGACCAAATGATGAGTGGTGGGAAAAAGACCTGTGTTCCCTGTAGCTGAGTCTGTGACTGTGCAGATGAGATGCAGACAGAAGCCATGCACTGGCAGACAGAAGCCATGCCCGGGACCACGTCCAGGTGCTTTGGCTGTGGTTTTAGCAACGCTCCCATGAACCGTAATTGTCGTCATGCAGACTTGGCTTGCCATGGCCACTGTCGTTAATTTGGTTTGACTCTGTCCCGTTTGAACCATCAGTGTTTGTTGGAGGGGAGCTGGAAAGTGAGTGGCTAGTATGGGAATAGAGGAAAGTTCACGGGGGAGGGCCAGTCAGATTCTCTGTGATTAAACTGACGTGTGGACCCAGCAAGACACAGAGCCAACCATAGCCTCACACTGCCTGTGCTAGGGTCTCTGCCACCAGTCACCAGGTCACCCAGTCATGCCCCTGTGAAATCCCTCGGCGGTTCAGAGCAGTAAAGACTGATTAAACATGTTTATATATAATTTGGAAATGGTTCTTTCAGGAAGCGTGTGGTTCTTTAAAGTCATTTTAAAATGTGAGATTTTACTTTAGTTTATTTATACTCTAGCCAAAAAGAGCCCCAAATCCAGCATAGAAGCCCATGATGTATGGAGTCTTCCAAGAGAATTGTCAGAGCTGGTTTATATATTTCACTCTATCAATATGCCCTTTCACAGTTCCTAATTAGTTTTGTTAGTTGACTTACAGAAAAGTGTATTTAAAGTGAGCCGTCAGGCATTCCACCGAGGGACCAACATTAATGAAAAGCACACACTGTCGGGAGGCCAGTAGAAGAGCGAACGGTTCAGTCCCAAGCACCCCTAATTTGTACTGGGGTGATTATCATCCGGGTTAGAAAGCACTTCAGTGGGAAGCCTTGGTGATTACTTCAGCAGTGAGCGGCTGGGTTTGGGTGTTAACATACATGCCACAGCTGACTTTGGGCTAATCCCCATGCCTAGCAAAGAGAATAATCAATAAACTATACATTTACACGATGTTGGCGTTCCCCTTTGTCTGAGCCTGGTTCTTTTTCCTTACGAGGGATACGTATTTGAAGCCTGACATCTTCCAGTCTCAATAACTAGAGCAGGTGTGCCTCTGCTTTGGGGCTTTACAGTAGATCTGTGCAGTCTACCAGAAACTGTGGATGCACAATTAGATCCCGCACAATGCACACATTCATGCTGATCAAGCCCTGGTCCTTAAATGAGGGCTGCGTTTGCTTTCGCTCCTGCTGAGTTTCCAAGCGGGGACCCTGGCTGCCAGCATTTCTAGCTGAGTGGGTTTTCGCTGTAGAGCAGTTTCCATTCATTTGTGCTCCGAGGGATGAGGATGGAAGGAAGGTCTCTGGCCTCTGTGTGAAGAATGCAAAGCAGGGGTGTCTTGTGTCACCACGCTGCCGCCGGTGTGTCGCCATTCTACAGGGAGAGCTGCAGAGCGATTACCACCGCACAACTCCTCTCAGCGCCTTCTCTCAGTGCTCAGGTGTCCGTTTGTCTGTGGTGTGGCGTGGCTGTTTATTATGTGGAAGAAAGGGAAAGCTTGCCAATCCACTTCACTAATGCAGGCTTGACTCATGACATCAGCAGTAAACTAGAACTTAGCTTCTAACCACATACAAATGGATCTCCGGCTGCTGGGCATGCTGGGATGTCAGTCCCATGCCCCCGCTCCCCTTCATTAGCTTGCGCACTTCCCGGGGGTAGATGCCAGGAGAAAGAATTTGGTTTTGTTTTCCTAATGCACCAAATATGTTTTGAACAATAGGAATACTTTTCTATCAACAGTTTTCTAGCTTGTTGATTTCCCAACTCAGTTAATTAGACCTCTGCGTCTGTATTTCCAGGTCTTTATTAGAACACAACATTACCTACAGGAGAGTTGATTTCTAAATCAGATTGCATTTCCACACACACCTCACTCCTCTCCCAGGAGGCTTCCTTCGGTGTCTACATGCAGCAGCAAAACCAGACCAACCAAATTATTCTGCCATTTGGAAGCATCTCGGCAGGTTAGGACAGTAGCCTGACTGGTGGGGAAAGGTATTTACAAGGACCCACTGATGATACCACCCCGAGAAGCCCAGGGCATGACTCAGACCTGCCAGGGCTTTGCTTCAGGCCAGGTTGCCTCTGCATGTTCCTGTTCATCTGATGGGCAGTCCCACCCCAGCACACACAGGGCAGAGATTAACATGTGTCTTTATGAATCAGCATTTACCTTCTCAGGAGACTATTTTGTGATGTACAAAAGCCTATTTATTAAAAAGTACTTCACTCCAAAATGCAGCACAAACTTACAAATATGTGTCTACTCGGGGCCAATCTGTATCTAGAGACCAGAAGAGTAATTAAAGAGTAGAAGAAAAACAAGGATATGGAAGAGATGGGATCCGCATGTGACAGGCTTTCACAGGAAAGCCTCTGTGAGATACGCGTCTGTTTTCTTGGCACACAAGCACATACAAATGAAATTGTTGCTGAACATATAAGAGAGAAATTTAATTAGGTGTAATCATAGCACTTTTGATTTTCAAGGCACTTTGCAAATGCAAACTAATTAATCTTCCATTATATATCCAAGTGGCAAGGATATATATCCTTCTGATGTAGCAAGAGGCTCACACACAGGGTGCTGACCTCCCAGGATGCTCTTAGAGTCTTTGTCTGCTGCCCTTGTGCTGCTGGCCACACATTTAAGCCAAACTGAGTGGAGGCAGTGGGGCACCATGGCACGACACAGAACAGTACAAAATTGACAGGCTTAGAAGAGAGATAGAGGAAAGGGGCACTAGTATGAAAAAATTCATGCCCAAAGATCACACACAGAAAATGACGGAACAAATAGAGACTTTTGAAAGGAGCAAATTTTAATACAGAGTTATTGGTTGAAGTGTGAGATGTGTTCCTTAGAGCATAGGAGAGCTTCATGTTAGCCAGCACTAGGCCCTTGGGCAAGACCCCAACACTTCTGCAGCCCAGTTTTTCTGCCTATGGGTTGTGCATGTTTGAGTAGCAGGTCCTGGGGGGCCCCTTTGCTCTGAAATTCAGGTTTCTGTACAAGGTAAGGGGTGGGTCAACAGGCCCAGCTTCTTCTCTGAGAGGGGTCTCTAAAGACTGTTTTCTGAGTGGGTGACTTTTCATCTGCTGAGGAGGGACATGGCATAAATCTGCACACAGTACATTCATCCAATTAGTTTGAAACTCCAACCTTAATTAAAGATTCCTTTCTCCCGGCACTGTACCAAGATCACAAATGCAAACAGAGCAGGGGCTTTTCAGTTGGAACAATTCATATAGCCAGCATTTTGTATGACTGGAGTCAGTCCAAATTCCTCCCTGTGTGCCGCCACATTAAATGCTGCGAGGTGTGCATGACTGTGTGTGTGTGTGTGTGTGTGTGTGTGTATCATTTGTTTCATGGAAATATTTGTGGGGATGGAACAAGTGATAATTTAGGATACTAAGCCAATTATATAAGCCAAGATGAGAAAGCATTTCTATGATTCCTTTTATATTTGGATCATTTAAAAATAGCATGATGGTGGTTGTTTTAGAATGTGATAATTTTTTAAGGAATGAATTTGTGGTATGAAGATAAAGGAGTGTGAAATGATGGGATCTAAACTAAAGTACACCCTACTAAGAATATAAGGGAAAGGTTTGTAGGGAAGATTGACTTACCAGCCTAGTCATTTAAAGTTAAACGGTAAAGATTTCCCTGGATGCCCAGGGAGCAGTTGCAATGGCACACCCATATTGAAAACAAAAAGAAAGAAAGAAAGACTAGGTTAGTAGTTTCATTTGGAATGTTATTATTTTGGTTGTCAATGCGGGTCAAATAATATAAAACCCCCTTATTTCAAAGCAAATATCAAGGGAAAAAACAATGAATTACTTTACTAAAACAAATGTTATATTCATGTAGACGTTTCAAGAGTTAGATGTTCGTATTTGCAGGTTGCACACATCACAATACTTTTAAAAAGAATTTTCAGTTTGTTGTATTTAGAGGTGTGGATTTTCTGGCAAGCATTTGTTATGTGACATTGCTAGTTTTGTTGTTGTGGCTAATAGTGACAAGGACTTGGAATTGACTAACAGAACTGAAGACAAATATCCTATTATGATACAGCTAGTTCCATGAACTTGAAAGCAAGATAATACTGTGGTTTGCTTTTCGTGGCCCTGTTCATTGTTTGTATTTCCATGTCTCCATGCACCCAGAACCTTGACAATCCCTCACCCTTGGCTCTGCGTCTTCACAGCTACCAGCAAGGATTCAGGTCCTGAGATGTTGTGCACATTGTACAAACACAGTATTTCTTTTTATGATGGCTGTATGCTATTTCAATGGGAGTCTCCATTTCTTCCTGTAGTTTGCTTTTAAAGACAGATTACTATTCCTTAGGGGTTTGGGTAGGGAGAAAACTGTCTTTAAGAATGCAAAGTCCCTGGGAGTGTTGTTTAATGGCATCTACCAATGGTCAAGTGTCCCATGAAGTTAAATGTCTTCTCCTGGTATCTTAAATTGCCCTTCTATCCCTTTCATTTCATTCTGTCTTTTCAGAGAAGCTTTCAATATGTATCGCAGATTGGTGTCAAACCTTGGCTCCTCCCACCTCAGCTGTCCCACTGCTGAGCTTCTTCAACTCCTTTCTGTAGGGTTGATGACTCCTGGTGATTTACCCATACAATTTGGTACATCTATTGTCGGATTTTTTTTTTTAGCTTTTTTTTGTTGTTGTTCTGTTTTTCTGAGACAGGGTTTCTCTGTGTAGCTTTGGAGCCTGTCTTGGAACTTGTTCTGTAGACCAGGCTGGCCTCAAACTCAGAGATCTGCCTGCCTCCTCCCAAGTGCTGGGATTAAAGGCGTGCACCACCACTGCCCAGCTGGATTTTTAATCTTTTGAAAAGGCTATCATACTGGCAAAATTTAGTAAGAGTAGAAAGAACATTCAGGTGTAAATATACAGGCATGTGCCACTGTGACCAGATGCCTATCACACCTTCATCTTTAAAAGGCAGATATTTTCAATGTGTCACTCTTCCTGTCTGCCTGGCTACTTATAGCATAAACCTGAATATAAGGAAGGTCTTTGAATATAGTCAGTGACTCTTAGTATTCATACAAATTATTTTCTTCTTATTTGGAGATTTAGCTGATTTATGGGAGGTATTTTTCCATTGGAGATGCTGCCTAATTTTTTTCTCTTACTGAGGAGATTTGAAAGTGTGATGTAATCAGGGTGTGGAGATTAATTAATGATGATCGTGTAGCAATTACATTTCTGAAGCTGGAAAGGTCTCCTTCGGTGACCACCCAATGGGTAGATGTTATTTTTTTACTGACTCAAATTCTTCCCTGAAGTTTAATAACATCCTTGCTTATCATTTATTATTTTAAAATTTTCAAATTCAATATACAATGTGTGTGATTGACACTATAACAAAATGTGCCCAGTGTTATACCTAAGCCAAGCCAGAACACAAGGGGATAGAGGTTGGGTGGGAACAGTGCTGGATTCTCCTATAGAAAGACTCACAGAGCAGTTTATGCTTATTTTATTCACACCCCACTCCTGCACTAAAGTTTGTACTTTTAATCTTTAAAAGTAGCCTTTTGGGCTTTGGACAGCAAATACAACACTCTGCCAAGCTATAAAATTCATAATGTTTAAGAGAAAGATCAAACTAAAAGGAGAGAGTTTATATGCACAAATATTTACTTAGTGCAAATATTCCTGTTGGATGGCCTCCTGCTGTTTGATTCTGGTGCATTGGAAGAAAGTCTGAGTTATAATTTGTTGTTTTCTATTTTCATATTATGCTTTTCCAGTTTTGAAACTTTGTAAATGTTATTGCTTTGTAGAGATACCGTCTATCTCCCTGTGATTGACTGTGGATTTGTCTTTTAAAAAAAATAACAACTTGGGTTAGTTTTATGTTTTCAAAGGTAACTGAAGACTTAGTCCTTTTTCCTGGAGTCTAACTATAAATGCTATAATGTCGGTTTCTATAGTGGTCAAGATTTAATTTCTGGGGATGATGAGATTTTTAAAAGGACACTTTGTTGACATCTCATAAATCAGTGTTAGCCATGTCTAATCTTATAATTTGCCTTCATGTAGTCCTATATAGATGTAAATATCATGGAATTATATTTATAGCCAAATCTCACTTTTATACAGCCATAAATATTGTCATCAAAATAGTGATGAAGAGCTGACCACCTCACTTTTATTTATGTGAGTGACATTTTTTCTCATTTGGAATTATAAAATGTTGAAGAAGATCCCAATCATATTTCATCATCAGTCAGTCTTTGGATATGCCATCTCTGATGACCAAGTGCGTTATTATAGAAGCTGTGTGCAGAGTGGAGGGAAGGGTAGATGTATATGTAAATATTTAAATACTTTGAGTTATTCATTATTTGGTTGTTCCTTTTCCAAGTAGGGCAGATGTCACAAAATCACATTCCCTTGATCCATATCTTTGTGTCTATGTCCTTTATTTATTTATTTTTTTCATTCTCATGGATCTGTGACACAGGTAGACAAGAAAAGTGAAAGGCCTGTCAGTTGGTGGGGGAGGGGCCGTTAGCATTGCCAATGAGAAGAAAGGAAGGATGCAGAGAGGCAGGAAGGGTTCAAGGAAGGGATTTTCTTTGCTTGAAGACATTTACTTGCAGCGTGATGTCTGTTTCTTGTAGCATGCTCATTGTGGACACAGTAATGTGGAAAGGGAGTCAGATGGATGAAGATGGAACATGTTTCTAGAAGGGACCACTACTTGTATCAAACCTCCTCTTTATACAAATGTCAGGGGGTGGCTGCTAATGGACTGTGCAGGAAGTTGGCTGCTAACTTTACATGGTAGTGACCCTCATCTCTGAATATTTCCTTGGGTAGGAATCACACTGGGGTAAATTCAACAAAGGTTACTTAGTCTTCCTGGGGCCACATCCTTCCAGGGTATAAAATGGAAGTCCTAATATATATTAAATAAGGAAATAAATACTTATGTGTTTTAGTCCCTACCCACTGCATTATAAGAATTACTGGGACTGTGCTGTGTGCTACGGGTTATGCACCAGCTCTTTAAAATTATTTAAAAACCCAGGGCTGAATAAACAAGTAGTTTGACAAAAAGAAAATGTTGATTTCCCATATTCCAACATTTTTGTTAAATCCCCCTTGGTTTTTGGTGAAAGGCCTACCAAGCTGTGTCTGATTCTATATCCAAAAAGCACAAAGGTTAAGTCCAGTAGCATACAGCAAAAGTTTGAACACTGGGTAAGACTGAAGCTTTGCTTCCAGATGATATTCAGCAGCTGAGTCAGAATGGTCTCTGCGGCTACCTAATCTTCAAGAACTCTTCAAGGAGGATGTCCTCAGGTTTTATGTTAGCTAGACTCTCATCCACTAATACCCACTGAATAATGGAAGGATGGGCATGCTGCCTTAGCAACGAGTTCTATCTACAAGGCAGTTCTTGGAGACAGAGCATTTTTTGTCCTTGGAGTATTGATGGAGTATGAAGTTAGTAGAGAGTATCAGTGCACCAGCCAAACTCAGGAACAGACACAGAGCTTGTCTACTTCTCTATCTCTTGTTTGTAGGTTTCCTTTAATAAAGGAGAGAACACGATCAGTTCCAATCATGTGCAGGGAGAAAAATTCTGAGAAAACCATCCCGAACTCTGTTTTGTCTGCATCCCATGACAATTTTTACAGAGTCAAATGACTTTATTCATAACATGTGCACTCATGTGACCTACCCCATTTTCAAATTCTTGTTGCCCTATTCCACGTGTGTGCTTTTATTATTATTTATTTTCACTGCAACTATGTATATTAGACTTGCTGTCTGCCGTATGTCACAGACGGACTTCACGGTGCACCTAGGAGAGAGAGAAAACAAAAACTCTGAGGTGTGTGAAGCAAGCAGCCTCTAAGTCGCTGATGGGATACGATTTTCTGTGTTTGGCTTCAATCTGTCCTTCCAGGAATTTTTCTATTGGCCAAATCATAGCAAAGTTGGGTGTAGTTTGAACTCGGTAGAACTTCTGCTTAGAGATGTTACAGAATGACCATCTCACCTAATGTGTCCCTAAATACCCCAACATGAGGCAGGGGCATTTTAGCAGAGACTCTGAGAGCATTTTTCTCTTGGGATTTGCACCCTGCAAACTGGCACACACCCATGCTGCTACCCTCAGGTTTATTTCTCTCCGTGTAAACAAAAGTTACTAGTCTCCAAACGTGTAGCTCTCTCCAGTTTCTATACCAAAGTGACCAGCTCTGGGTCAGACATAGCCCATTTGCCTAAATCTTATTCTACCAAAAGAGTAGTTTCCAAATGAGACAAGTTTTCCATGACCCCTTAAAAGTTCAATCCTTGGTGAGGCGATCTTGCATCCACTTGGGTAGCTTGCAAATAGAATGCAGCTTAATTCCAGTAGAAATAGAAAAAGGAAGACATGACGAAACACCGTGGTCAAGGCAATGTGTAGAAGAATTTATTTGGGTTTGGGTTTTCAGGAGGATAAGTGTCCACAGGTGAGGAAGCCATAGTCATGGAGGCCAGTGGAGCAGTTAAAGTTGCAAGCCAAGTGTTCACATCTTGAACCCCAAGCAGGCAGCAGAGACAGCCACTGACATGACATGGCTCTTTAAATTCTCAAATCCCACCTCCAGTGGCATATGTCCTCCAACAAGCCACATGCCCTAAACCTCCCCAAACTGTGCCACCAAGTTTTCAAATATATGAGTCTTTGGGAGACGTTCTCAGTCCAACCACCACAGACCCATGTGGGTCAAAATGTAGACTAGATTCTAAGTTGTATGTATCATGGGAAGGGTGGGGCTGGGGAAGGAGATTCTGAAGGTGCATACCAGTGGGGAGGGGGTTGAAGTGCACTGAGTGAGGGAACATCTTTCCTCCTGTACTCTGAAAAGAGTAAGCACAGGCTAATGCAGAAAAAGGACTCACGGGGAGTGAAGGGTTTGAGACCCAGAAGTTTGAAGAAGGTGGCAGTGGTGATGGGGGGCACATGCAGCCAGTCTTTCAGTCTTCTGCTCAGTGTAGAAGTGAGTTGATAATCATTTAAAAAAAAACCTCGTTAAAAATTTGTCTTCTCTCTCTCTCTCTCTCTCTCTCTCTCTCTCTCTGTGTGTGTGTGTGTGTGTGTGTGTGTGTGTTTAGCAAATGCATGTCATGCTTATGGACAGAGATTGGAGGACAACTTGGGGAGTTGACTCTTGCTTTGCACCATGTTCTGCGGTCTGCATCAGAGAGCGCTTTTACCCGCTGAGCCATCTTGCCTACCTGAGATAACACTGTTGAAGAAATTTTCTCCTCGCCAAACTCTGTAAAGAAGGCGAAAGATCTGAGTTATCACAATCATCCTGCCGCTTCCGAAGCTGCAGTATAGGAAAGGTGATTGAGATTCAGGAAAGCAATGAGTTGCTTTCTAGTCAGTGAGCTTTTCCTGGTTGGAGGATAAAGGGTTGGCCTTCTAAGGACAATGTGACTGTTGGAGACAGAACACCTGCCTGGGCTCTCATCTAATGCTGGTCCCACGATTTTAATTTTAAAGCATCCACTTCCTGACAAGTGGCCAGAGAAAGTGTTCTGTGTCCTACAAACACAGAAATTTGTAAGTCCAATCAAGACCCACCATTTATGATGCTACATGGGGAAGCCCTTCCCCCATCAGATGTTAGCCATATGCCATCTTCTTAGAAGGAAGTGGTTTCCACCTGCTGGTAAGATCTGAACACAGCAGCCTCCCCTAAGGATGGTCTGCAGTCTCACCCAACTCCCCAGAAATGTCTTCCTTCTTCCAGAATATTCCAAAGATTCTATCCTACACACTAAGGGAGTGTTGGCCTCTAGACATGAGTGCAAAATCAGTTCTCGGGTTCATGTAAGGAACTATGCCTGTCTTTGGTTTGAAGGATAATGATTTAAAATATCATATCTTTTTGGTTTCCTTTGCTTTCATTGAAACTCAGTTGGATAAATCAGCCAGAAGCTGTGCCTTCATGTAGCAGATACTGCTTTGTTTGTAAGACTTCCATGCATATAAAAAACAAAACCAAGCAAGCAAGCAAACAAACAAACAACTCCCTAAGAAACCTGTGTTCACAAGTCCGGAAGTATACGCCCGTAGGAGCAGTGAAATAGTTTAGCTGACTACATTTACGAGGCTAGAACCAGTCCTCAGCGCTAATTCCTTATTAAGAAGCACCAGGGACGTGTCCTGGGGGACCTGACTGACATGCAATTTTCTGGTCTCCATGGGGATAATTGAAGTATAGCCCTGGCCAAAATAAAGAGGTCCATTATTTGTTTGAATAGGACAATTCAGGGAGATGGAAATTGGATGGAACTTAAAGGATCAGTAGGATGATTGGCTTTTCCTTCCAGCCTGAAAGTCATAAGTTTCCACTCCACACAAGGGCCCTGCTGGCCATGGAGAAAGGGCAGCAGGCAACAGTGTGCCCAGAGAGAGTCATCACTAGCCAGGGACGGATGGAGACATGTAGCAGTTTTTCCAGGCTCCTAAAGGCCGCGTTCTCACCCCTGCTCAAAAGGTCCACAGGGAGGCAAAGGTAGTGGGAAAGAGCAGCTGTGAGGAAAGGGTCTCAGTGGACAGGAGGAGGAAGAGGGAAGGGTCCCAGTGGACAGGAGGA
>CABHPH010147678.1:0-23617 GCA_902168325.1 Peromyscus nudipes | reverse complement strand
CAGTGGACAGGAGGAGGAAGAGGGAAGGGTCCCAGTGGACAGGAGGAGGAAGAGGAAAGGGTCCCAGTGGACAGGAGGAGGAAGAGTCCAGCTAACAGTGTAGCTTCAGCTGGCACCCAGCCCATTCGGTCTTCACAACAGAACTGTGGTGCCTGCGTGGAGGAGTGACCCTTTCTGGTGATCCGTGGAAGCCTGTTATCCTGGGACATCTGCTCCCAGGAACTAGAAGCTTAACCCCACTCCAAAAGCCACCACAAGAAAAGTGAAACACCATACCTAGAGGCAAAGGGTTTGCACATTCACCTTGGCCAGGCATCAGATTACAGCAAAGGAGATAGAATAAAACCTTCCTTTTTAAATAAGAGGGTGAGCTCTGGATCCTTCACAGTGATCTGCTCTTCATTCCTTAATCTTCTTGCCGTTTTGGTTTTCATGACAAGAAAACGAACCAAGTGAAAGGAGAGAGAATCCAGTTATGGAAAAGGTGGTCACATCAATAGTGATGCTGGAAGTTGATCGTCCACTGTTGGTTGGTGTAAGTGGAACTGAAGCCACACTATCAACAGCACTTTTTATTTTTTCCATAAGTAAGTTGTCTCTCATAGAAGGAAGGAAAGAAAGGAAGGAGCGAGGAAGGGAAGGGAGGGGAAGGGAAAAAATGGAGGGGAGGGGGAAGGAAGGAATGGAGGGGCAGGGAAAAGGGGGGAGGGACTGGGAGAGGAGGAAAAAGGGAGGAAATTATGGAGTGGTTAAAAGGCAGAGGAATGGGAAGAAAGGGAGGATGTGGAGTAAAGAGCACAAACTTTCAATTACAGTGTGAGTAATCTCCGAGGATCGTACCACATGACTCTGAACTAACTGTACACTTGAAATGTGTGCCTGTGTTCTCACAACACAACAAACCAAAGCTGGGCAGCGAGATAAGAAGTTAATTGACTTTATAATCCTCTCATAAACCAAGTGCACGCCAAAGCATCACATAGCACAACTGCAAATCACACCGTTGCGTTTGCAGCTCTTACTCCAATGATGCTGGAAAACACCGTGCGATTGTTTTTTTTAAGCACTGAAAAGTCACAGGGCCAAAAAAGGAAGCTCGTTCACTGACAAGTTCATGACTTTGGATCAGTCACCTACATCCTGATTTACTTTCTGTCCCTGTGAGAAGATGAGATGAGCTAGTCTCCATGGTCCTGGTGGCTCCTAGGGAAGCCTGTGGCTCCTCCTTTAGGGGAGAAATGCAAGCTTTCGGAGTGCAGGATCACATTCTCCCAGACTTCCCAAGGGAAAAACTCAGGCTCAATGTATGTTCCTTGTCAAGGGAGCCTTGTTGGGACAGGCGGCTCACAGAAGAATTTGGGGTTGTCTTCTGAACCCTTCCTGATGGAGTGTGCTGCTCACAGGTGACTCTGAAGGAGGCATCTCTCCTGAAAGGACCTCTCGCATCTTAGCTGGAAAGATAATGACACCTGCCTTGAAGAGTTACTGTGCAGATATATAAAATGACTATCAGGCTCCCAGTACCTGTGAGAAGCCAGGCCGCCGTTCTCATACCCTGCTGTCTTTGTGTGGGTGTTTCATGTATAGCCCTTCCAGAAACTTCTCCGTGTGTTTTTAAATGGTAACTGCTTAATTCAGCAACAAAAAGTATCTGTGTGAAGGCCCAGACCTGGAACTTCATAATGTTTAAGGCATCAACTGCCAATTTTCTGTGCCTGTAATATCTAATTTATAGCTCCCTTGGGTGTGTGGGTGTGTGGATGAAAGGCTGAAGCTAATCTCTCAGGAGAAGACTTTTTTTCTTTTAAGTTGTCACTTGTTTCTTTGGTCACTTGAGAAAGATTTCAGTAAGTGTGTTCTTTGAGTGAGAGAACGTCCCGGCCCCGCTCTACAGGGGTGATGTGTGAGTATTTTCTTTCCTCCTCTCCATAAATTTCTCATGAGGGAAAGTCACCTCTTTCTCCTTGGCCTGGTAAAAACTAGACAGCAAGGAGCAGCTGGCTGTCCTCTGAAGCTCGCCCACACTTGGGGCGGCCGTCTGGCTTGGCGGCCAGATCCAGCTGTGAAGGGATACAGGGTGGTTTCACTTCTAAAAGCCACCTCCTCAGAGGGCAGCCTGGTGGAGCCTCCTGAATTTGGCAGGCTCTCTTGAGAGGGACGCTACTTCAGACAGTGACTTGGGGCCTGGTGGCTCTCAGTTAATAGTCACAAGGCACTGGGAGCAGTGACAGAAGACGAATCAGACAGCAGTGTGACAGGACAGGGAAGGCTGAGGGGCAACCGCCGGGGTAAAACTGGGGGCAGGCAATAGGGTACCTAGGACAGCTGCAGAAGGGGATGCCCAGGCCAGCAGCAGTGGTCAGCAGCTGCCTCAGGGGCATGGGACACAAGGAGAAGGCAGGTGTGCCCACCCATGGCAGAGCTTACCCCACATAGGAAACCGCCTGTCATCCTACCAAACACCTGAGAAGAAAGAAATGTACGTTGTTAGGGGGTTTGGAAAGAACTCAATTTGAAGTTGAATGATGCCCTACTCTGCAAATCAGTGCACTGGAAGATTTCTTAGCCTCACTCATCTCAGGTTCAAAGTACTTTTGACAACAGGAGCTATTCCTTGTAAATGACATATTAAAGCCAAGGTGAATAAATATTTCTTGATGTATAGTCATAGGCCCATATAGTCAATAGTCTAGGATCTATGGGCACCAATGTCTGTAGCAACTACCCAAGTCTCCCAGCCGCTAGCAGTACCCGAATGAATGGGCATGGCTGTGTTCCAAAAAAGCTTTATTTGCAAAGGCAGACAGCTGGCCAGATCTGACTCGAAAGGTATAGTTTGAGACCCACTGTCTTAACTGTCTCTTTCCCTGATTTCTCTCTTTGGGGTTCTTCTCATTGCCAGGCCATGCTGTCCCCAGAGGGTCAGGCCAACCTCCAGTAAGCTCCACTTGGATGAGTGACTTGAGGGACTTCAGGGCTGAATTCAGGGCTAAGTTTTAATAAGGGAAGTTGACCAGTGAGAGCCTGAGTCACCTAATCTTTTCCTGGCATCTTTCATGTCGGTTCCCATATGCCAGGGCTTTACAGTGTGTAGACTGAGCATGAAGATTTAAGCTGGAAGCTTGCCCAGGTCATTTCTCACACTTAGGGGTTATTCATTAATTGATAGACTTATAGAGGCAACTTTCAGATTCTTGACAATGGAGAAGTTCTTTCATCTTTCACCCCTTTTATAAACAGAAAGCTCACCATCATGAGTTGTTTCTTATGTTGATTTAGTTCCTAATTCACAGTTGCTGTCAAGAATGGGAGAGTTTTCTGGTCTCTATCAATAAGTCATTTTCACATTTCTGGAATTGTGGGTAAACCCCATGGTCACTGTAAGCAGTAGACTACACTGAGCAGAAACGATAAATAACTGAGTCCAGCCCCGTTCTACCACACTCATTTGTCAGGGCCATGTCACTCACTCACTCAAGCCTTCATTTCCTGGGCTATAAACAGAATTATCAAAGGCCAAACATCATTCACAAAGCTGTCTCTAGGTCCTTTTTAAAGGCAAGCCTCGCCATGGCCCTGCTCAAAGGCTCTGCTTGCTCTTCCGAGAACTCTCCACTCACAGTATGGACATTTGTTATTCTGAGGCTTGCCCTTACCATATGGTATTGCATAATTATTTTCCCTTTAGGTGTAATTACGGAATTGCCAGCCCCTTGGCTCTGTTTTGCATTATTTCACACGTATTTTCTCGTTTTGATTTAAGTCTCTGCGTGCTATGCCATAAATCAGCAGAGCGGGGGTGGGTAACGAAAGGACATCAAAACACAGCCCCCACTGCTATAGAAAGTTTCACAAGTGACACTCCATAACTCAAAGGCTGCAAAGCACGGGGTAGTCAGAGCAGGGCAGTGTGACAGTATGAGCTGTTTTCGTTAATAGAGATGAAATTATGGGTGTGACTAGCTGGCAGGCCTCAAACAGACTGCAGCAAGCTGTTTACTCAGCTGTCGTCCTCGGCAACAACTTCATACTCTGTGGATACAATTATTCTCCCAGCATCTCAAGTGGTATATTCCAGGGATCCCAATTTGTTCTCACTACTCAAAAGCAGCAACAAGTTTGCAAGGCTCCAATCGCAGTTTGAGGTTCTGGTTATGTTTTGTTTTCAATGTATCAAGCTTTCCACACCACAATTCATGAAAATCTCCTTGTTTTCTGTGTCGGCCTCGGGAAAACCTGCACGAAGCTGAAACCTAACGTGCTCTGTGCGACTTACAGAAACTTTCCCCTGATACCAAAGCCTTGCTGGTTTTCTTTGCTTGCTCTGTTCTATTTACCAGAATCGCTTTCCCTTGCCCCCTGCATGTTAGAATAAGGAGTCTCTTAGACTCAGCTCAGACACCTCCTCATAGAAGTCTTCTTCAACCTCTAGCCTCTTCCCCCAAAAAGATGCCTTTTGGTTATTTTTCCTCCCACTCACTGTTTTCCCTTGGTAATCATGTACTGTTTGAGACAAATGACACAGTAATCCTCCTCTGCTGGCGCTCTGCAGTACAGAAGTGCCTGAGAACTGAAGCTAGCTATTTCCCATTCTCGGGGAGATCTTCACCTTCTCTATTATATCTGTATATTCTTTAATTACGCATAACTTTTTATAAGTAGCTTTGTGCTGTGGGTATTTTTGATGATCTCCTCAATTCACAACATTTATCAGATTTATCATGCTGATCACTGTACTTGATTCACGGCCACCATAGTATGGAAACCCACCATCGAAGCTCATCATTCTCCTGGCATGCCTTTGAAATGTTTTCATAGATGCCATATGATTTTTCTCATTTTCACTCCTTTTTACTGATGTTTTTAAAACTAGCATACGGAATGGTGGCTTTCATCATGTCAATTACATACATGGAATGTGATTACTTAGCTTTGCGCACATACGACTCTTAACTGATCCCCCACGACACTTACTAGTTATGCTGTGGATTCAAACAGTCACCTGCATCATTTCCCCCCTTCTGTCTGCCACCATCCTGTGATCCCAGTGGGTGTCCTTACACATCTCTTCTTTTGCATTTAATCCCTGCAAGATGGCCCCAAGCATTATTGCCAAACAGGGAACCTGAGCACAGCCAATCAATAGTTAAAACAGATTTGGACATCAGATCTCAGGCATCGCTTAGCCAGGTCATTAAGACGTTCTGTTAAAACTATTGTCACTTACCAGCACAAACAGGATGACTACTGTCTTAAAAGATCTGTTTCTATCTACGTGTGTTTAGAAGACTGAGGCTTTTTTTTATCTGAAATTTGAAATTTCTTCATGATAATTTAAAAATCATATTATCTCTGCTCCTCACGCATGGGAGTTGTGTTATCAGAAGGCCAATTGCAAAGCTTAGTTCTTCCAAATTGAGATACAAAGCATAAAATTGACCTTTTTAAAGCACACGGTTCTACTTTAAAAATCCACAGAGTTGTGCAACCAGCAACCTTATCTAATTCCAGAACATTCTCGTGGCCCCCAAAGAAATCTCTTATTCCTCAGTAGCCACTCATCCCGCCCAGCTAGCTCTGCAGCTCCTGGCAACTGCTACTTAGCTTTTTTTGTGTCTATGTCTGTTTGGGAAATTCTATAGAAATGGAATCATATCAAATTGTGGCCTGTTGGGACTGCCTTCACTCACTTGTATAATGTCCTCAAGGTTCACCCATTTGGTAATGTGTGTTAGTATTTTGTCCCTTTTTGTTGTCACATAGTATTCTTTTGTCTGGCTAGTCTCCATTTGATTCATGCACTTTCTTTCAGTTCATCGGTTGGCCATCTGGCTTATTTCCATTTTTTTTTTGGTCTGTTTCGAATAATGCTTTAATGTACAAGTTATTGTGGATGAGGATTTTCAGTTCTGTGGGGCTGTACCTGAGTGCAGAATTGTGGGCCATGTGGTAACTGTGTTAATGTTCTGACTCCAAGGCTCTACTGAACTGTTAACTAAAGGGGACTACACCATTTATACCTTGTGCATTACTATGAGAAACACAGCAGTTCAAAGCATTCTTAGCTGTCACTGTTATGGTCCCCAGTTCAATGTTCTGGGTTTGTCTGAGCCGTGATCTTATTTCCAACCTGGAGCCACACCCCTTCCCCTAACAATTCCATGTCCACCCCTGTATTTTGTGACTGAGGTAGCCTGGCTCCACATTATATCTGTTCACAAACCTCAGATTTATGGTTTCATTGTAGGGGAAATCCTTATAGCAATTTCCATCTGAAGTTTGTTTTCTCTACCAAAGTTAAATGGCTCTAGTTAAAAATATTACTAGAAAAATACCACCTGGCTTAAAAATATAGGACTTTTCTGTAACTACATTGCCTTGAGAAGGCAGGTAATTCCTCACTGAATGAAAGAAAAATCCAGACAGTGGGAGCCCTGCAAATATCACAGAAAACAATCAGCTCAAGGACATTAATCTGCTGGCCAGATGGCTGCCATTGGAAGTTTCTGGACTTGTGAATTGTCACAATTTTGAGGCATTTTTATTGCAAAATATAAATCTTCACAGTGTTTCTTTTGAACCTTTCAATGCTTGGTGAATTTTAAATTTTGTATTTTTTTATTTTTTAAAAATTATATAATAATTGCAAAAACGTTTTTTGGAAGACACTGAAAAGAGATAGAAAGATAAACACATACAACCAGGTGACTGCAAAGCTGACTATTTAGAGAGGACTACTGTCTACAAAGTATTTGATGTTTTGTCGATGCATCAATGATGTCTGCAGACACAGCTCCTCTGGCTAAATGACACATTGTCACAGAGGTGTGCAGTGATTTATGGGGCCATCCCCCTGGCAGAGAACTGTTTGTTGATCTTTTCTTTGTGGACGTTTCCAGGCTACATCCTCAGCACATGATTTGTTTTCACATGGAGAGAAAGAGGATACAGAAATATAGAACCTACCTGACTTCTCATAGATGGTGTAGGCCACAGTCGAGTTTCTAAAGAATATACAAGAACTTGTAATGACTTGGAAAGCATCTTCATATGCGCAGAGTTTTCTAGTTCCATTTTGTCACTTAACTGCAATTGAGAAAGCATTGCTTGATGTTTATATCCACCAAGAACAAAGCAGTAACTTTTGCCTGAAAAGCAGATAATCGTTTGTGCACAGAGTCCAAGTTACACTTTAGAAGTTTTAATATTTTAAATGTCTAATAAGGCTTCTGGCATAGCAATAGGGATTTGTAATGTGATCATCAGAGCTCACGCTTATGCATCTGTGATTCCCATTCATACTGAAGACACAACACTAGTTATGCTTCATAAAAACATCCTCACTTTTCTTCAAGAAGTCCGTTTATAGGCAAGAGGGCTATTTCCATGGACATATAAGTAATAAGGAATAGGACATGAAATGAATTCAAATAATTTTTATTATCCTTCTTGGAAACTCCAGAAGGAATTAGAAAATGTTCTAGTATGTATTGCCAACAACAACAAAAAATGACCAGAAAAGGAAGATAAAGATCACTATTATAATAAATTGCTATGATCCAGAATATTCACTATTTGGTAAATAGTTTTAAAAAACTGAAAAGCAAAGTTAATAAGTTTATTTCAAAATGATGACTACTTCTCCTCAACTCCTTCTCATGAGTGAGAGACAGCAAATGTATCTTTAGTTTGTGTTGGAATCCTACAGCATTCACACACACACACACACACACACACACACACATATTCATAATATGTATTCATCTCATTCACTCTGAACCGTGAAGCTGATCATATTTTCCCACTGTTGAAGAACACCAACCTTGCTGAGATAGACTTCTTCCTTCTCAATGTATTTGCAACTTCATAAGACATTTCTAGTGACTCAGAAAATCCCATGCACCGATTTTCCAAATTGGATTTTATGTGATTAAAAATAAATTTAAACCCAACAGAGACTCTGGTGTGCTTCTGAAAATTCCCACGTCAGGAGTTGGCATGCACCAGCTATGTGTAGGTGTCTGTGTGCTCTCTGACACCGAGTGAGCACTTGGGACCTCATTTGAGGAGTCCTTTCCTGGAAGAAGAGCAAAGGGTACTATTCTGGAACACGTCCTGCCTTGGCCAGTCTACCCGGCAAGGGAGTGGGACATCCACACAAAGGACAGTTTGAAAATTAAAAGAAAACGGCTCATGGGATTTGTTACCTTGGCATATTTATTAACTAGAGTTATTTGCTTTTGCGTGGCCCTCCCTTAGATCAAGGAGAACGGAGGAAATGAGCATAAATTCCAATAGCATAAATAATACATTTTTCTAAATTATGCTGGCTCCCTAGGCCAAGCCAGCCTTCCCTATGGCTAGTGGTGATGAGCTTGGTTTTCATTTTGCAGATGAAATTATCAAATGTTTAAGCTGCTTTTCTTTGGAAGGGCCGACTATATAGCCCTCAGGGTCCCTGAAGCAAATCCTGAATCCTGGCAATGAACCAGGGAAAGGAGAAGGGAATTTTTGAGAAATTCTTGCCATCTGTACGAAGTCTCTGAGCCTTGCTAGAAACTCAGAATTTGTCCCCCCCCCCCCTCCCCCTGTTCTCTAAGACCCAGCTGAGAGCTCCTTGCTGAGGATGGCTGTGCTGGACACCCCGGGTGCTGTCAGACTCTGTTCCACCTGATAGCCACTTTCTGCCCCTTATACTCATTTGGCATTTCTGTTACTTACATTGTTTATCTGTAGTGTATATTTTTATTTCTCCTATTAGACAGTCAGTCTGTTTGGGGTAAGAACCATGCCTGCCTGCCTCTGGCCCTTGCTCTTCTTCAGACATTATCAACCCCATCTGATTCAGCATCTTAGGCAAGGAACCTGTAAAAATTCTCATGTCAACACTCATACATAGGGAGAGGAAGAGCTGAAAGTGAACAGCCTTTTCAGACAATAATTCCTGCCCAAATTGGTGAAACAATGTACCACAAAAACACCATCTTCCTTTCCGAAGTACAGTTTAAAGCACAACCAATGCTCTGTGAAAGTGACTCCTAGTTAAGGCTGTTTAGCTCATCGGCACTTCGATGCGAGTGGCTCTTCCGACCACAGTCCTTGAAATGTACTGGAGCACAAACCCATGGTCAAGAAAGTGCTTTCATTTTTGCATTCAGTAGCTGCATCTGTCTTTTATCCTTTCTTGTCCAACTTTGTGCCTTTGAGAATAACAAAGTAGAATAAACCCAAATTATCTTTGCCAAAATCTTGCTAGATGCTAAATGCATATTAGGTTGGAAGGTGAGAAACAGAATTGTGTTGTTTCTGTAACACTGAACTCTGACAGTGGAAATATTCCCAGTAGGGCTTCTCCAAGCATCTTACACCAGAAAGGAGGTGTGGCTGAGATCGGCCTGTTGTCAGAGGTCAGATGTATCTGAGTTGACCTTCTGAGGGCCAGTAGTAAATGAAGGCATCTGAAGAGGTCAGTGCCCTTTGAGGGTCCTGTTCAGCAAAGCAAATGAGATTCACACTCCTTGGGGAAAATATCCAGAGTAACCCTGTAAACCCCCACTGTGCCCAATGGGTATGCAAACTCTAAGTCAGGGTGTTCCATAGGCTGTAGAGGGGAAGGCAGATCTTAAATATTGACATGGGCTCCAGAACTCTACATGCTCAATTACCTAACGGTGATCCCATTTCCTAGGATTGGGCTTGAAAGGTAATTTGGGTCCAGTTATGAGAACCTTCTAGAAGCAAACCTTAGTAGTCAATCTGAGAAATACTTATGTGGAAAGTCAAGTGATGTTCAGGAGAAACTGTGGACACCAGACTGTCAGAGCTATGGTGGCCGGCAGGCACTCCATGCAGGGACATTTCCCTTGTTTTACAAAAGGAATTTGAAAGGAGTTGAATTTGGGCATGATAATTACAAAGAAATTTAGGAAGTCTTCTGTAAAGTTTCCTGTTGATCAAGGAGTTCACTGTTCAGTATAAAGTTATTATTACTATTTTATCTTTGTTTTTAAAAGATGCTTAGACTGTGCTGAGGCAGGGGGTTTGGGCTTCTCAACAATTTATAAACCTGAAGATGAGCTATAAATGCTGAACTTCAATAAACACATGGGGCTCACTAAATCCAAAATGCATTCGATTATGAAAATGTATTTTAATCCAGCTGTTCTTCCCCCTGTAAACAAACTTCTCAACCAAAAAGAAACGCACTTCCATTCACATCTACCCTAACTGTGTGTGGCTGTAAATGCCTGTGAGAATTTTTGACCCCACAAAGCTGAAATCTTTTTAAGTGTTTACACACCATACTTTGGGGATGTGACAAGATTCTAGGATGGATCACTATATTGGCCTTGCCTTCACCAGATATAATTGTCACATGAAGCTTATAGAGTCCGGTGTGGGTGCCCCATCAGCAGAAGAAACCCCCAAAGACCACACTTAACTAGAAAACTCAAACACACAGAAAAACTAGAATGCCAAAATGGGTCAACTTTAAAATGAATTGGTTTTGTTTAAGTTGATCTGAAAATAAAGAGTGGAAAGGAAAGATCATCAGTGTATCACCAGCTAGCGCCCCCTTTTCCTTCTTGACCCAGAGGCTTCCAGGCAGTGGAAAGTAAAAGGCAAAAGGAGACTTAATTCTACTTGGTTTTACCCAACTCAGTGGACACTGTTCAAGGTGTTAGACGCCAAGTGTTGGGAGTAGAGTCTGGAGGAGACACAGTAAAGAGGTGATGCTTCTTGGGACCTTAGAGATTAGCAAACTGTCAAGGGAGAGGCGCCCTTCAGCAACCAGTGAGCAGGAAACAAGGGCGGTGGGGGTGGGGGCAATAAAGAGGGAGGGGGAGGAGAAAGAGAAAGCAGGATAATTAAGATGATTTAGGACATTTCCTGGGGCTGGAGAGATGATGGCTCCTTCAGGAATGTGCTTACTGAAAAAGCATAAGGACCTGAGCTTAGGCTCCTCCCCTCTCCCCCCAGCACTTACTTAAAAAGCCTGCACATAGCTTTGGGGGACAGAGACAGAGGATCCCTGGGCCTTGCTGGCTAGCTAGTCTAGCCAATCAGTGAACTTTACGTTCAGTGAGCGACCCTGACTCAAAAAAATATGGAAGAGAGTGATTGAAGAAGACACCAGTCAACATCTGGCTTCCATATACGTGTGCACACATGCATGAACACTTGAATATGTACACACGCGCACACACACACACACACACAAACACACACACTCTTGTATCGTTAAAGACTGATAGGGAAAATAAAGAGAATCTGCTTCTCAGCATGTGTATAAACCAGCACAATAAAGCGAAGATCACTAGGAGTATAATCCTGACAGACTGAGAGAGCAGGGGTCACTGTTATCAGCTGTGTACCAACTGGTGACCCCTCCTGGCTCGCTCCAAGAGATATAGTTCTAACCTAATGCTCACACAGGCGGCCTTACTTAAAGAGTCATGAGTCTGAGACAGGGACTGGTAGGGACGGGAAGAAGCTGTAGGGATAGGAACAGTACGGGAGATTTGGGTGAGAAGTAACCAGAGCACACTACATACATTTCAGAGAACAACATTAATAAAGAATGAGAAAAATCACAGTGCTCCTGAATACGCCATGTCCTCACTAAGGTCAGTGATGGGGCCTTGTCATGGCTATACCTTAGCTAACAAATGCTCCTTAGTTAACCAGTTAAGTCACCCAAATCTTGTCATATTCCTACATTAATATTTTTCTTTTGCCATTTTCAATCATGATATCACTTGGTCTAAATTATATGAAATTAATACACTGATATATATGTCCAGAACTCACTTCCCTTCAAGTCTTTAAAACATCTGATTTGTAGGTTCCAAGATGGAAATTGGAATCAAAACAAAAATCAAGTATCACAACCATCTAGTAATAATCAAGTTACATTAAATAATAACGAAATCTCAGCACTCTCTTTCGCCATCTTTTCTATTTATCCCCACAGGGTTAAAAGAGGTGTGGCCTAGGGCCACCAAGTGCCTGGGTCAGCCTAGAGCAGGCAGGTACAGGCAGTGACATGAGGCCTTAGGGAAGGCCTGGGGCAAACTGACTAGACCCTGGGACTTGGAGAATTCACTGGCAAGACGGCTGCAAATGTCATCCACTGCCCAGGGACTACTGGCTGTACCCAAGGTAAAGCCATTGCAAACAGCGAGTGAGTGAGCGAGAGAGACAACCAAGATGAGTGCCAACGGCCTGAAGGACACAGCGTTGTGTACGAGAGTCACCCCTGAAGGGTGATAAACACTAATGACTGTCATCACTCCAGCAACTTGGTCATGTGTAGAGCATCCTCCCACCCTACTATTTCATTACAATGGATGGGCTTCCCTGTCATGCTCCAGGCGTGACAAGCGCAGCTTGTGTGACACTACACATCTCCAGGCTAAGCATGTGTGTCTCCACTTGCCGACAGGGCTTGTGAGCAACAGCCCGGACACAGGCATCCCCTGGTCTCCGCACTGCCCCTGCTAACCCAGCCCTGATAAATAAGCCAGCTAATTGAATTAATAAACAACTCTTTCTTATTTTTTTTTTTTTTTACAGCCAGCTGGCGTGCAGTCAAAATGTGTGATAAATGATCTGCCCCAGCTCTAACCACAGCAGGGGGAAAGTGGAGAAATTAGCCACTTCAACCCTTTCCCCCCACTCCCCACCCTCCTCTTTGGTTTGCTTAGTTATAGGATTTTTTCCCCCCTCCTGGTCTTCTCAGACTGGCTGAGGGCCAGGACAACATTGCTATGAGTAGAGAAATACATTTGGCTGCCCTAGTGATGGAGCCTTAAGCCCCAGGACTGTGGTGGGATGCTGACATCCCATGCCAGGCTGTGGGAAGGCAAGACTTGTCTGATGCCCTGGTGGGAAAGGTTGGACTGTGAGCCTGTGGTTTGAGCCCACAAGATTCTTCTTGTTAAGGGACGGGGTGTGATGTGGTTCATGGGTAAAGACTTTTGGTGTCTGTTGCCTCTCATGCTACCTCTAATGCCAAACAGCTCTGGGCCTTTTGCAAAAGCTCCCAAGACTTCAGCACCAGAGCAGTGGTTCACCTTCTATGCATTTATTCACCTTAGAACTCCCTCCAGTTTCCCATTCCACCCTCTTTTCTCCGTACCCCAACATTTCATCACAATTCACTGTTGCTGGAGGTAATGGCTTTTACTAGCTGTTTTTCAGGATGGTTCGCCAGAATCATATGACCTATAAACAGCTCTGTACAATTTAAGGGGGCTTTTCAGTATTCGTTTTTCTGATGGTCTCCAGTGTGGGTTGCTCAGAGTTAGAAAAATAAACAGTCCCCAGCGGGGTAAAGCCACATGTAGATGCCATGAGGCCTCGGATGCTGTTCTTTCTGTGTTGTGGAGACCTCTCAGGGGTCACAGCTTCAGGCAGCATCTGGATTGTATGCCCCCCTCCCCCACTCATTCTCTCAGTGGAGCTTAAGATGTTGTTTAAGGGATGTTATACAAATCATTCACAGAGAACAGGCCCCTGATACTAGCTCGGTGAATGCAGGTTCTTGATCTGTTCATTCATGCCTTCCAAAGCCCTCCTCATCCTGGGAACAAACAGCTGACAACTCCAGGGAAGGGTTAATTGTGGCCGGTGGCTCAGAGGATAATAGCCCACCATGCCAGGGAAGGCAGAGCAGCAGGAGACAGGAAGTCACATAGTGAGCCATTTCTACAAGCTGGGCCACATCTCAAATGTTCGGCAACCTGCCCAAACAGCACCACCATCTGGGACAAAATGTTCCCACACCTGAGCACGGGGCTGAGGGGTGGGGAGAGGTAGGGCTCAGGTTACATCCAAACCATGATATTTCTAAGGTGAGCCCTGGGTTGATACCAAGCAAAAGTGAAGACTGCGCTCCTTGTTAGTGTTATAGTTGTATTCTTGTCCTAGAGTGTTTCTGACAGACTTTTGTTGTTGTTGTTGTGTGTGTGTGTGCCATTTTTAGTCCTGGCTGCGCCATGTTCTCTCTCTGACCCAGCAGCTTCTTAATGGGCACAGGGTGTGGCACTGAGCAAGGAATCCAGGTTACTCTGAAGAACAAAAGGAAGCATTGTGCTCATGAATGCAATGCCAGGACATTCACACCTCAGAGGACTAGCTGCCCTGAAGGATTCTCTCGAGCTCTGTGGGGCCCAAGCCGAAGGGCTGCTTGAGGGGCTGTAGGAAAATCCCAGATCAGGATACATTGTTTCTATCATGCATGCAACATGCACACACACACACACACACACACACTGGCATAGATGTCATTTTATCCCTTGGTCACAGGGCAGTTCCAGTGAAATCTGGGAGACTGAAGGTGGGCCGAGTCAAGTAGAATATTAAAGGTAACGTCAGAAGACTGAATGAGAAGACGGCCAGCTCGTAGTCAACTTTGTGGCTGCCTATTTTATATGCCCTTCCTCAACCCTATAGTGGTATTCTATTTGTTCTGAAATGTGATTTTATTTGTATGTTAATAAATAAAGTTGCCTAGAGGTCAGAGCTATTAGCAAGCCATAGCGAAAGCCAGGGCGGTGGTGGTCCACGCCATTAATCCCAGCACTTGGTAAGCAGAACTAGGTAGATCTCTGTGTGTTCAAGGATACAGCTAGCATTGGAGACACACGCCCTTAATCTCAATACCAACTGTAGAAGACAGAGAGGCAGTGACGAGGCAGTCACGTAGTTGGGTTTACAACCAATGAGAAGGAAGAACAAGGACTCTTTATAAATCAAACGCACAGAAAGTAACTGCTTTTCGGAGAGATCTCCTGGCGGGAGAAGCTAGCTGGCAGAAAAGCGGGTAAGATTCTTAGCTCTGACCTCTTTGGGCTTTCATCCTTACATTGGCTTTGTGTTTATTATTTAATAAGGCGGTTGGTTACATCTACACAACCCTTTTAATGAAAATCAGTACAATAACTATAAAATTAAAACTTAGGCCAGGCCATGTCACCCAGGCCTGTAATCCCAGACAACCAGATAGACTACGGCAGATTACAGCTGTAAGAACTGCCTGGGATACAGAGTGAGTTCAAGGCCAGCTCGGGCAATTTATTAAAAGCAAGTCTCAAAATAAAAAGAGAGTTGGGAATATAGCTCAGTGGTAGAGCAATTGTCCATCATGAGTGAGGCCCTTGATAGCTCAAAAAATAAAACGGAACATTAAAACATAAAGTTTATTTTCACATAGTCTATATTTTACAGATGATCTGAGGGAAGATATTGAGGGGATTTATATGCCTGCTATTATTTGTATATTTCCAGGCCCACTCTTGAAATTCTTTATCAAGGAACAGTAGGCATGGAGGGAGCTGGCCACCGGCCTGCTAGATTTTGAAGCTGGACTAAAGGGCCACGTAAGAATGTTGCTGGGATCTCTAGATCTGGGTTAGCTGTTTGGAAGTAGAAGAAGCAACTGGTGCCTTGCATAACTCAGGGCCGTGCTGGTCACTTCAGCAGACACATGTAGGCCGTCTAGACCCCTCTGCCCACTCAGCCAGCCAAAATCCACAGACAGACTTGTCACTGAGAAGACAGTGTCAAGTTTGAAGCTTTATGCAAGTCTCTTTAAAGGCTTCTACATTATTTAAATTATTTGGAAAAGAGCAGAATACAATTCAATAACCGTTTAATTGAATTTACACGTTCATTTGTTTTGAAGACAGGCTATCCTTGAACTCACAAGCTCATGTGACCATTCTGCTTCAGCCTCCTAGTAGCTAGGATTACAGTCAAGGGCCCCCACACCCATCACCAATAACCACTCTCTTGGCTTGCGTTCTTCCATTCTCTTCTCCTACCCTGCTCTCGGTCTGCTTTCTTTGCATGCCCTTGTGGTTCCACCCCCAGAATCAGAAGCTGGCAGATCATTTCAGGGGATCGCCTGCTTCAGCTGGGAAGACAGACAGCATCATCACAGTCTGTCGTCCAGCTGCAGTGGCTCACGCTGTCTCTTTGGCTCCAGACAAGAAGCAGCCCTGCCTCAAAACACGTTGACTCCACACCACCGAAAACGCACAGCACATGGCTGTTAGTGTTTGCATCTGTCATTTCTGTTTCTTATTTACTATTCTGGGTGCAACTGAGTGCCAGACTAGTCCCTAGGGTAGCAGAGGAAGTCTGGACCAGCAGTTGGGAATCCTGAGTTCTCATATACTTTCAATCTTAAACTTGTCACGTGACCACGTGGGCCTTTCATCTCATGGACCCTCTTATCTCTCAAATCAAATAGCCTTGGCCTGTGTGAGTGCCTGAACTCTTCTCACTATCAGAGCCTGCAGTTAGACGATTAATTTTTCTCTTTTTGTTAATAAAAGATTTGTTTATTTATCATTTGTGTTATTAGATGTGTACATGTGTATGCCTGAATGTGTATGTGTGTACTACATGCAAACAGTGTCAAAGGAGGCCAGAAGAAGGCATCTGATCCATAGGAGCTGGACTTAACCGGCAATTGTGAGCCACCATGTAGGCACTAGGGATCAAACAGGTCCTTTGCTAGAGCAGTACATTGCTGAGCCGTCTCTCCATCCCCAGACAACTAAATTCTTGATGTCACTGTGATCATTCACTGCCATTCCAAGCCATATCGCTATGGTTGATGGCATCTCTGTCAGAGAAATAAAATAAGTAGCCTGGTGATCAATATTATCAGTCATAGGTCACTTAGCCTGGATAACAAGTCTGGGCACATTGGCACTACTTAATGTGGAGCTGAGTAATCCTTCATTGCAGAGGCTGTTTAGACCTAAGTTAACCACAGATATTTGATATGTTACGGTCTAAAGATGCTAGTTAGCTCCAGGACTTCTGCCGTCTCAACTGACCTCAGCAACCTGAACTTCTTTCTCAGTGGAAATCACTGTGATACCACTGTATCCCTAGGCAGCAGAGATGCCGACTACATGTCAAGCTCTTGGGGTGGGAATGGGAAATGTCTCATCCAGCTATTTCTCACTGTGCACAGAGAGAGTGCTCAATGGATGTGTGTCCAGAGAATGAGCAGTGTCTCCTCAAATGCCAGGGCAGTGCTGAAAGGAAGCCTCCATGCCAAGCCAGTCATTCTCCATGATCCCTACAGCACCAGAGGAAATGAAGCCAGTATTTGCCAGTTGGAAAGGGCAAAGGAATCTTTGGGAGGTAGGCGGCCATTAGCCTAGCTGAAGTGAGGCCAGATTAACCGTCCTATTGCTTTAAAAGAGAATCATGGAACATTTAATGGGAAGCCTCAGTGTATTAAGGTCCAAGTTGCACATCTGTGCTCCACTGAGCGTGTGAGCATGGAAGGAAAGGCCACTTTGTGTATTCCTAGGTTGGCACATATTTTGGAGGCCCTGGATTATGGAAATCTCAGGTGTGCAACCCATGTGACTTTAAATTGCATTTCAAATATTTCTGTTGCCCTGACAACAGTCTTTTCTCAGGATAAGCAGACTCCACCCATGTCTGTCTATAGATATTAGTACTACACCGAGTTCACTTTCGTGTTTGATAGTTTATAGGTGTTTCTTTTAATCAGGCTTGAAACTCAGAATACTATCAGTCTAATGTATAAGTCTCTAGGTCACAACATTGGACTTCCTCTGACTTACTTTGTTTGTTTTGAAGCCGTCACAGTCAACAAGAGGGTGTTGGTCTCTTACCGAGGTAGTTACTGCCATTTAGAATGAATCAGTCCAATCCAGGCTGCACAGTCTATTCCGATCCCTCCCTCATTCCCTCTCTAGAGCTGCTAGTTTTAAACTAGGTTGCTTGACTGTCCATTGCTTCGGGAACAAACCTCCTGAGTGAGGGATTCCTTGTGTGTCATACTTTTGATAATATTCAAAAGTTAATTCAAAAACAGCGGGTGGGTTAAAAGTGCTGACTACATGTTCAACTTACATCTCCCACTATGGGTTTTATCTGGACATCACCCATCATCCACAGAAAAGCATCTGCTTAACTGATGACTGCTGTTACAGAGATCTGAACTCTATCTGAAATCAAGGTGAAGAGTGGCTCATGCCTATGATCCAGCATCAGAAGGCAGAGGCAGGGCAATCATGAGTTTGAGGCTAGCCTGGGCTACTTAGAGAAACCCTGTTTCATAAAACCAAGGGCTGGGAACTATAATTCAGAGGTAGAGGGCTTCCTTTCTATGTGCAGGGCCTGGGTTTCTATCCTCTTGCAATGTGAAAACAAAGCAAAGAGCAATCAATATACACTTGGAGAACTTATCCCTCCCCACAAACCCAGGTTTAAATGAGAAGTGGAACTGAACTGCTGTTTCAAGCAGCCAACCTACGTCTGTGTTGTGGGCATAGATAGGGCCCACACTCGTGGACTTCCAGAGTGGTCCTGCCATGTACACTTGTCTGTAAATGAAAAAAAAAATACACATACTACCTGGGGTAGTAGAAGCAAGGGACTTGTGTGCCTCTGTTTCTGCCACTTTTTCTGCCTACATCTCTCTAATATTCCACTCAGGAATGCCAGTTGCTTCCAAGAGAAGCAGTGGTGGGTACCCAGGCTGAACTTAAGCTTATTGAATAGAATCAACAAAAGCACTTAGATGTATTTCTCATAGGGGAATCTGATTTCAAACCTGTTTTCTTCTTAGAGGAAACAGTTGGAGTTATCTGCATAACATTTCTTCATTTACAAATTGAATTTTAGTAGCCATCCCTCCGACTTCCAGAAAGGATTTTAAGCTACTAAATAATAGAACCAAGTGGGCTCATTTAAAACATGGCTCCACTCCGAGCTAATGATGCTTACTATAATAAGTCATGTACTTGACCCTCAACAGTTTTCCTTTTTAGCAAAGTGTATAGTATGTGGTACCCACCAAGGAGGCTGGGTAATGATGGACTTCCTTTAGTTTATAAGCTTTGGAAAGAAGTCAAGGATAGTTTTGAGTGGAAAAGAAAAGAAAAAAAATAAATAGCAGATACTGAAATAATTCCAAGAAAAAATATTAATAGATTTTTCTCTTTTGGAAACGATCCCTAAGATCAACAAGAGGGTTCAGTGGGAAAACGCACTTGTTACCAAACCTGAGGACTTGAGTTGAATCCCCGAGACTCACATGGTGGGGGGAAAGGAATGAACTCCTGAATGCTGCCCTCTGACCTCCACATGTATACTGTGACTCTCACGCATGCACACACAGGCATATGGATGTGCACAGCCACTCATACAGGTATTACTGAGAAACTGAAGAAAAAAAAAGTTCCTACTCAGATAAGCTCAGTGTCATTAGTTAGGCTAGACCAGGTGGCAAGCTCAATGAATATGAACATGGAGGAAATAGTCTCACCCGCCCAAGAATACAATGGCTGCCTGACTGGAGAAGTACCCTTAAATGTGTTGACTGCAGACCTGAGTGGGCTCCTTCAGGATGATGCCATTCAGAAATCAGCTGGGGGCTGGGCTGGTTGGAAGGCACTCAGAAGTGGGAGAACAGTTCTTCGTTGCTAGAACTGCTGTCACTGTTCCCCCTGGCTTGGTGGTTGACATGTTTGGTGAACCATTTCATTAGCGTCTGGTTAACCACACATGGTTTGAAAACCTTACAGAAGAGGGAAATTTTCTAATATAATGTTATTCCTATAAAAAATACTCCTACCAGATGTAACTTCTTCCGTATCTGTCATATCAGAAATAGATTTCCTTGCCAGATATTGGAGAAATGAAGAAATTCCTTGATAATAACCCTCTGGTGATTTTAATTTATCTTGAAATTAGGGCAGAGTAGATAATTCTCCAAAAAAGGGGGGCACAGGGTTTGAACTTATTTCTGAGAGTAGAATATTTGGACTCAATCTTGCATTCACTTCTCCCTTTCAATACCCTGTCTCATCTCCGCACACAGATATCAGACCCTCAAGTAGAAGGCATTTCCCACCTCTGGTAGAAGCTTCCTCACTTCCAGTTCTTGCCTTCCCTCTGCCCTTTCCTTTCTGGCCCTGCGCACGCATCCTGATTTTTATCACCCACGGTCTCCCCTCTAACCATACAACAGCCTAGCCAAGCAGCCTGCACCCTAGAGAAAACCACCAAGTTTCAGATCCCTTTCACGAGCCTCCAAACAGATGGCCTAATATTTCTTCATGAGAATTTTCTGCATCTCCAAATGTGGGGATCGACCTGTGCCACCTTCTTCATGGACTGGGAACCTTCAAGGAGCCTTGACTCTCTTCAGGAAGCTGGTGGCTAGTCCAAACTACTACCCCACCCCCAGTCCCCAGGGAGCAGTTGCTTGAGAGCAAGGTGGAGTCAGAAACAAGTGACTTGAGCTAGAGAAGACTACAGATTGAGACAAGTCTATCTTCAGCTTGAGAGACCACTTCTTAGAGCGGCCATTTTCAATCCATCAATCAACCAGAAAGCTTTCTAGCTGGCGTTTTTTTAGAATGGCACTCGGTTGGGACAGTGATTTAAAGAGACAGTTGCATGCTCCCCACCCCATCACCTCCATTGCTCGCATTTCAGGGGGTAAAGCAGTTGATTTAGATCTCGGGCTCCTTGGAGTAGCTTCACAAGGACAACAGAAATGGGAAGAAGGAAAGTGAACTAAAGCTAAACATACTAGTAGCATGCAAATGTACTCTGACACTGTCGCCTGAGAAAACAAAACAAAACAACAGTAAAAATTGAGGCCTGATGAAGACCTAAAATACTCAGTTTCTAGGAATACAGTTACTAAGTACATTTTAAAATGTAGGAGAGATTCACAGGGACCTAGATGCTGTCTTCTTGGTCATAATTTTAAAACTTTCTTAAGAACACCTTCTTGATATATATATATATATCAAGTGGCTGGGTGCTTCACAAACTATGAAACTCTGCCCTGCCCACATTTGAAATGCTTTAAATTGTATACATCCAGGATAAGGAAAAGATCTCTCCTCTCTCTCTCTCTCTCTCTCTCTGTGTGTGTGTGTGTGTATGCACTCGTGTGTGTGTGTGTGAGTGCTCACACATGTGTGTTCACCTTCCTCATGAATCCTCTGTTCTCCGTCATGTGGTTTTCAAGGACACACATGAAGGCTGGGTATGATGGTGCCTCTAGACAATGCTGCCCTACCTCCTGAGTCTCTTAGTCTCCTGTAGGCTCTCCCTGCTAAGGAAGACCAGGATACTCACAAGGACAGCATGTGTAGAGCCATGGGGCTAATGCCAAATGTGCTTTGCTTTTCTCAAATGACTACTGAGTCAAGAATAAAAACCTAGACCATAAGGGTGGGCCTGGAGTTCTTCTTTAGCATGAAGATAGAGCCATCAAAGGTTAGTTTTACAACTGGTCGTTGGACCACTAACACCCTTAAACCCAAAGAGTAATTCACATGGTACCTTAGTATCAACCATGCTCTATCACCCTCCACTCTCCTCCCATACCCATGAAGATCAGTGACACAGCTGGACTGGACACACAGAGCATGTAAAATAGCCTCAGGTGTGGATACCATCACCTACCCCAGAAATAAGAGACACACCTGGAGATTTCTTGTTATAAGCAATTCCAGGGTCCTTGACCCTAAAGACTCCAGCAGGGGCTTTGATGTCATATAACTGGAATGAAGCCAAAAGATGATGCTTCAGAGCATCTTATCGTGTGCAGATCTCAGAAGGGCTAGCCAGCGATGTGTCTACAAAAAGTCCTTCTCCAGTTCCTATGGAATTTGGGGACAGAATTCAGATTTAAAAGTTTGGGTGTCATAGTGACTGAGGTGTTCTCTGGGGAGAAAGCTAAGGGCACTGCCTACTGACTGCAGCTGTCCTCACAAGAGCATGGAAAATGACCCACTGGAGAAGCAGGTGATGTGGTGGCAATTGGCTGGTCCACCCAAGTAGGCCCCTGCCAAGTCCTGCACCCCTAGCATCAGACATGACAATGGTATTATTGTCACCTACTCAGGCAAAGGAGTGCATTTAAAGGGTACAACTTACGGAAAGTTGTTCTCCAGCCATCTTGCTAGGGATTATGGGAAGCTGAACATGAGGAGGAAGCCCTTTCCTTCATTATTCATTGTACCTCCTTTGCCAAATCTTAGGTCCCAACCCAGGAAAGGCCCCGTGACGCACATATGAAATGAAGTCCTTTGGGAACTTAACTCTAAATCTCCTGACTTCTGTGCAGCTAAAACCCTAAACTCAGTGCCATGTTAGTTTCCATGGTGAATTACAAATGTCAAGTTCTGTGTTTTTCTAATATATGTTATTACTGCCTGTCATCCCAAGTAAGACCTCATCTGAAATAATGTAACAAGGGATTGCATTTTCCCAATAGCATTTTCTTCTATAATACTGGGAAATGAGCCCTACCCTAAAGTCATCTAGGCTTGCAGGCATTGGGGTTTTAGGGCTAAGTGGTGTGTGTAACAAGACAAAGAGATTATTCTCTGACTGTTGCTACCTGAAGGGTTCTTTCTACGAAGAAAACTACAAACTAGTGTTTCAAAGACATGGCATGGGAAGGTACTGCTCAGGGAGACTGGGAGGCAGCTTGCAGGCAGTCCACTGTGTGCTCAGCACCTTTAAAATCCACAGGGAAACTGGCAGATACTACTTTCTAGGGGACAAATTACTACCAAGGTCATCTTTTAATGTTTAGGCTCAGTGCTTAAAGCGAACAGAGAGCTGTAGAGCTATGTACTCTCACCTGGCGTCTAAGCCATGGCTAGGACAAGAGAGGGCAACCCAGGTACGGGTTTTTTAAAATGGCAAATTGTGAAATTGTGAGATATCTTCCTCATCCCTTCACACACACACACACACACACACACACACACACACACACACACCATTGTCAGCTCACCACTGTCTCTGCCTAGCTACTGAACATGAATAGATGGATCAACTTATCAGTTAAAAACCAATGAACACTTGAAACGGGTTAACATGCCTGGACATGTGAATAATGGACACCCATCCCAATCCTACAGGGGGGGGGGAATGAAACCCACATGACGCTCAAATAAAGGTTGGAATACTCCTCAGAGAAAACCCTGCTACTGGGGAGGTATGATGGGCATTTGAGGAGGGTGCTAACACTTGAGGAGGACAGACGGGGAGGAGACATGGACTCACACATGGCATGACCAGTGAAGGGAAGAATCAGACTCCTGTGTCTTGCATGAAGGGCTCCCTAGTCCAGTACTGCAGATTGAACTGGAAAACTACCTCAGCTGATTTGATGGTTGCTTTGCCCAAGAATGCTTTACAAAAATCCCATGTCCTGTTACACGTGTACTTGTGCCATACCCCATATTCCTTAGACTGTTTTTGGACAGTGGATTTTTTATTTGTTTTTCTAACCAAGCATAGGTGTTGCTTCACTCCTGTTGACTTTTCCTTGGTGGGCAATCTCGTAGCTCTGGCAGCCAGCATATCTAAGCTTCTATGGCACTCTGTGTTACAAAGTTGGGACCATGTCTTCTGCAGTTCCTTTTGGTTTCAAACCAGCTGTCAGATTACTGTGTTGCAAGAAAAGGAGTGGTCCACTTTCTTGCTGAAGAGACAAAGTCCTAGAGACAAACACTGGAAACCTGCTGTTGACTGTTGGCATTTAGAGCCAAGCATTTTTTTTTGTTCTCTTATAGACAGT